>JASANA010006810.1:0-14972 GCA_030248095.1 Ptycholaimellus sp. GST1_10
CTTGAAAATAGCATTCATAGAAGATGCATTAACGTGTGCTACATCTGCTGTCATGAATAAGCGATAAAACAAATGTGAACGGGGAGCCGTAAAAACCAGTATGTCAAGCAGGGGAGAACAAAGTTTGCAGGAACATGATGCATCACAAAGGAAATACCAAAGTTCAGATGATTTAGCTGTTGAAGAATGGGTCAACAAAGTAATAACTTGTGGTCCACGTGCACTAGTTCAAGAGTTCTCTCAACGACAAAATGAATCAAAAGACCCTAAATTACAACCACGGAATAGAACCGAGCATGTCTTTAACAGAAACAAGTTAAAAAGCCAATACGAGGATGTAGGCTGCTAGAATTCGACGCGTGTGATTACGCCTCCCCTGCAAATCCACTCCAAGATTTCATTCATGCGAACTGGGTTCATGGAGTGGACGGATACCAACAATGGATATTATCACAATGACCATTAGATGAGGCTTGTGACTGCTGGTGAATTTGCTAGCACAAAAGATGACTTTTAGATCACATGATTATAGAAGCAAGCAAGTAAACATTATTGTCGTGCTTTATCAAGAATGAAAGAAGATGGAAAGAATAAATGTGCAGAATATTGGCCAGAAGAAGTTTCAAACTGAAGTAATATATAGACATTTAACTGTAACATTAAAAAACGTGGATGAACGCAACATTGAAGACCACACAGTAGTTATTTCTGAATTAATACTGCAGAAGAAAGGTGTCAAAAAGTTTTAGAAAAATAGCACATTATTTGCATAAAAAATGGCCTGATAATAAATGTCTTACCAACAAAAGACCAATGCTAGAATTCATGGATATAATCAAGCAGGTTCAAAAAACACTATCTCCAACTAATGATGAAAATGCAAAGCATGTATCAAATTAAATTGTCGTGCGCTGTTACTTTCAGCAAGTATTTGAAGATATTGAGTTTTGCAGCCATTGAAATATCACGGGACCTCATTATGAAATATAATAAGCTAAATGTGCTCAATATTGTAAGAAAAATACGTCTGGGGGGTGGAACCGGTTTGAGAGCATTTGAAACATTACTTTTTTGGGTAGAAAGTTTAAAAATTTGGGTATGCTGTAAAAGGCTCAATTCTCAACGGATTTGGACAAACTTTTTTTTCCTGAAAGGTAATGAGATTTTAGGAAGATATGGAGGGGTGGAACTGGTTTCCGAGCATTTGAAACATTACGTTTTGGGTAGAAATGTCGAAAATTTGGGTATGCTGTAAAAGGCTCAATTCTCAACGGATATTGACAAACTTATTTTTTTCCTGAAATAAAATAAAATTTGAGGAAGATCTGGAGAGGTTTGACAAGTCCCGGAGCATTTGAAACATAACTTTTTTAGGTAGAAAGGTTGAAAAATGGGGTATGTTGAGAGCTCCGCGGTCACCTATTGCGCTCTGCGCCATATACTTGTATAATATAAATTTATCGTTATATTTGTAAAAAAAACTTCTGGTAGGGTTGTGTTTGGATAAAATAAATGTTTGATTTTATGTGAAGAATTTTGAGCTTATTTTTCATTGCCTCGTTTTTAGTAATTGTTGCACTCCTTTGTTGTGCCTGAATTATTCTAAATCTTAAAAGACATCTGTGATTGGTGATACCACAAAAAACAAACGGAAACGTAAACAAAAACACACAGACACAAATTTATGTAAAAACGGCAGCCAAGACTCAATGTTTATATGCAAATGCAAATAATGTGCAAATATGCAAATATGCAAATAATGCAAATAATAATGCAAATTTGCAAATATGCAAATATGCTTTTATGCAAATAATGTACTATTTTTCAAAACTTTTTGACACCTTTCTTCTGCAGTATTAATTCAGAAATAACTACTGTGTGGTCTTCAATGTTGCGTTCATCCACGTTTTTTAATGTTACAGCAAAATCTACATATATGACTCAGTCCAAAACTTCTTCTGGCCAATATTCTGCACATTTATTCTTTCCATCTTCTTCAATTTGACAAAGCATTACAACAATGTTTACTTGTCGCTCCCATACCATGCACCAAAAGTCATCTTTTGTGTCAGCAAATTCACCAGCAGTCACAAGCCTCATCTAATGGCAGTGATAATATCCATTGGTGGTATTTGTCCACTCCATGAACCCAATTTGCATGAATGAAATCTTGGAGTGGATTTGCAAGGCATACACGTGTCTGATCCCAGCAGCCTACATCCTCGTATTGGCTTTTTAACTTGTTTCTGGTAAAGACATGCTCGGTTCTATTCCGTGGTTGTAATTTAGGGTCTTTTGATTCATTTTGTAGTTGAGAGAACTCTTGAACTAGTGCACGTGGACCACAAGTTATTACTTTGTTGACCCATTCTTCAACAGCTAAATCATCTGAACTTTGGTATTTCCTTTGTAATGCATCATGTTCCTGCAAGCTTTGTTCTCCCCTGCTTGACATACTGGTTTTTACGGCTTCCTGTTCACATTTGCTTGAATGATTTTTCATGACAGCAGATGTAGCACACGTTAATGCATCTTCTTTTTTTGCACTTTTTTCTGTTTTCCTATAGCCTTTGCTTGCAGAAGGAGCCCTCTGTGGATTCTTAGCTTTGTTGGCCTTGTTCCAATGAGTATTAAGCTGTTTTGGTTCGCTCATTTTAATTAAATGATTTCTGATTCTTAGAAATTGTTAGCCATTGTTTTAATGATTATATCATTGTTTATTGATTGACATCCTTAACCCAAGATCATGCCTGATGCAGAAATAGCCGCCAACCGCCGCCACATCGCCAACCTGGAACGTGCTATTGGACAAAAGGATATTCAGCTTGCTCACCTGAGGCATTGGGTAATTGATAACAGTGTCTGAAAAATCGTTTTCGGCATTCGTAAGCTGATAAATTAAGTTTAGCTTCATATGACTAAGCCATTGAACCTTTCTTTGCGTATCTTAGTTTTTAGATTCATTCGGTAGAAAAGTTTTTAGAAGCATTCAGTAGAAACAGTCAGGGCTTTCTTTATGTTAGTTCAGTCCATGAATCCCAGTTCACGGCACAAAAGTAATCGCCATCACATACATGTGCAAAGCCCAATCATAAATTAACGAATGCTTAATCTTTTGAACGCCATAAAAATGAGTTTCTATTGTGGTGTATTCACCTGCACCATCGGCTTAAGGTCAACGAAACCGGCTAGTGATACGCCACAGCGCTCCCGCGGGCGACGAGGGAAGGGATCACACCAGTCATCTAGAGCGGGCAGAGGAACGGGGCCTCGGAACTATGCTACAAGCACACTACTAGGGGGAAGGGAGTCATCAGTGCCAGCGGAGCATTGGCATCGGCGTGGTAGAGCGGGACCAGGCCAGCGTCGACCGTGAGCCTCGCAGGGAACGCAACATCCGTGGGGGGCTTGGAGCACCGGGCAGTAGATGGACGGAACTCATCAACAGCGTTCGATCAAGGCGCGCTCGTGATCCGGCCAGGCTCTGCGTTCCGACCCGCTCCATCTCTCGTGAAAGGCCTCGCACATGGCTCAGGCTCGGGCTATGGCTCGGCGAGGTCGGGCGGATGAAGGCAGCAGCCTGTCCTTGGGGATCCATCCTGACAAGGTCCATCATCGAGGATGAGTGAGACAACGGCATGTCCACCAGAAGGAACTGGGGTCCCGGATTATCCAGCGACGTTGTCCCATTCATTGGCAACCATTGAGGAAGGTAGCTGGAGAAGTCCATTCCTCGTATGCACTCTTTCCATTCCCTGGCTTTTCTTCGAGTGATCGTTCCACAAGAAGTGTATTGAGAAGCCCAGAAGAGAAAGACTCTGGCCGCGATGATGGCTAAGATGGCAAGGATGATCCCGACGACAGTGATGATCGGCTTGACGATGGAGGAGCCGAGGTTGTTGATGCCTGACCAGGAGGTCCTTGCTAGTCATTGTGCTCCTTCAGACAGGGTTCCTACTACAGCTCCTACAGGGCCCTATGGTAAAAAACCCTAATTTTTGAATTTCTGCTTTGAGTGTATACAGATGGCTGTAAGGTTGTTTTTAAAGCATAAAATAATAGTAGATGATTTGAAAATAAAAAAAAATATCACTCAAAATTGGCACAATTTCATGCAATATCTTTATCCCAATGGGTGGAAACAACCTGCGCAGAAGTGAGGAAGCTCTGCATGTCCAAGGCATCCCAACTTCAGATCAGGTCACCACATTTGTCTCATTTGGCCTCACAGTTGGCATTGCACTTCTCCCAACGTCACACCAACAGTCTGAAACACCCTGGAATCCCGAGCCTGCTTCAAAACCATACTGCAACATCCAGGAGCTAAAAGAGACCTTGATCTAGAATTGGGATGATCTGGTCATGCAAAGCTTTCTCAGCTCTTTGCAGGTTCTTTGCACCCATTGGGATAACGGTATTGCATAAAAAAGTTAGTTGAATTTGAATGATTTTTTTAAATTTTCAAATCATCAACATTTGTTTTATGCTTTGAAAACAACCTTACAAACATCTGTATACACTCAAAGCATAAATTTAAAAATTAGGGTTTTTTTTACCATAGGGCCCTGAACAGCATGTCCATATGCTTTGATGCCTTGAACCACACTGCTGGGATCGAGGGAGAAGTGGCTGGTGTAGTTCACCAGTCCATTGAGTTTCCTCTCCAGTACAGGTAGACTTGAAGAGTAAGCGATGAGGGCCGCAAACGGAGGCATCAGTCGCAAGTTGAAGAGGACTGGAGTGTCGTAAGTGATGTTGGGCTGTCGATGGTGGATGGCAGGTGCCTGAAGGAGTGTAGCGAACGAGCCATGAGTGAAGTTCTTGAAGAAGGTGGCGGTGTTAGCAGCTGAGACTGGATCCACGAACTGGAAGGGGTGGACGTGATGACAGTCTGTGATGGGGCTGTGATGAGTCAGGTCTGTGCTCATGCCGTCAGACAGGAAGATTAGCTCTCCCATCTTGAGTCATACTGGCAAGAAGAGGTAGCATTTCTCTTCTCCCGGAAGTTGGTGGTTCGGGAAGACAGCTTCCACTTCCGCTTCCAGGCACTGAGAGATGTAGATGGCAGATCCCCATACTTCAGCAGAGATGTCCAAGCAGCCAGTGAGGGTGCGGATACCGTTGGTGGGGCTCATCCGGACCATCTGCTTCAGAACTTGATACTGGTGCTCTTCCAGCATGCACATCTGATGTTCATCGCTCAACTCCACCCACTCCATCATGTCCACCAGTTCATCCACGATGTAGTGTAGCTTCACTTCCACCGGATCGTGGTGTTGGACCCAGTTCTCGATGTGGAGGAGAGTCTCATGAATGGCTTCCTTCCTGGTGACCTTGTCAAAGTCCCAGTGAGGTCGCGTGGTGGTGGGAGGAAGCGAGTAACGGTTTCCCGTCTGTAGGTGGGTGTCGGTGAGTAGCTCTCTATCCGCCCTCCTCTTCTTCTCCTCTTCATGTTCCGCCTCCCTCTCCTTTTCATGCTGCAGTGAGTGCTGACCAGTTGTAGGATCATCTCCAACTGCTATATCCTCATCTCTGAATCGTACGAGTCCCTCCACCTCCTCAGTACCCTCGAACAGCTCGTTGGTCAGTTGCTCCCACTCCTCCCACTTCTGTTTCTCTTCTGCTGTTGGAGGCGCCATCCCCCTTTTTCTTCGTCTCGGGGACGAGGCGCTCAATGGGCCTTTAGCGGCAGCATCCTTCTTGTTGTCATTGATGCGCAAAGCCCCTCCTTTGTGTGAGAGTAGAGTTCCTGTGGGAAGACAGTGCATTGACTCTTTAGTGTATGGAAAGTTGTCCTCGGGCAGATAGGTAGAGAATGTGGTGGACAATTGAGGAATGCGCACCCTGGACCCCATCACGTTGCCTCCGAAGTTGCTGAAGTAACAAAAGGGGCAGTACGTGAGGACTGGCATGTCATTCCAGACGATGGTGTACTGGGGCTGGACACAGCTCTCCTTCTCTATCCGGCATCCTTTGAGAGCCGAGGTCCGAGGTGAGAGCCTGGTGTCCCACGTACACTGTCCCCTTGAGGAGGTAGAGGTTGACGGTCTTGTAGACGTAGGTGGCGAAACAGCAGTGCCACTCGTAGTGCAGGGATTGATTGGTGGACCAGAGGGACTTGTCCATCTGCACCAGCTTCAATCCCCTGAACTTTTGTTTTGTCCAAGCTTCATGGCACTCATCTGCTGGCACATTCAGCTTCTCGATGGGATTGGATAGGCCCCAGTTAAGGAAGGAAGTGAGGCCGTCCCATTGTGGTGGTGATTTCCAGAATGCACTGTGCGGCAGGCGCGCTAGGTCCTTCGTGGCTGGAAGCCACAGGTCCACGTCACGGTAGGAATGCTCCGCTTGCTTTCCGTAGATGGAACAGTCTCTTGTTCTCTCTGGGAGATGGAATGGTCGACCTCCACCACTGTGCCTGTGGCAGAGCTGGAACTTTACATTCTTTGGCGCCGGCTCCGACTGATCTTTCCGATGCTTTGTTCCGTGGAGAAGAGTGTGGCTGGCTTCCTGGGCTGAGAAGAAGGTAGTGGCGCCAAGGTTGGCGGCGGACTGGGAAATAGGTTTGGCCGCGACTGGAGTGAACAGGCACATGGCTACCAGCATCAGGGCTGTCATGGTCCTTCATCCCCCTCCGCATCCTTGGCTCACTCCTTGTGATCATTCCGTTGATGAGAGGTGAGGTTTGCTATTCTTCACTTCCATCTTCCTCTCCGCTTGTCTTTGCTTGGCTCTGGCCTTGCTCTTCCGTTTCTTCATGCACCGCCACTCCTGTTCTTGCTCTTCTAATGTCATCGGAACTTCCTTGATTTTGTATGGCCAATGGGTGGGCGTGAACGAATGATCCATCATTCTGAGCATACTGACCTTGTCAGGAAATGTCCTTCGTCGCCATCTCCTCATTTCCTCCTTCAGGAGTGTAGGACAAAGAGCCTGCTTCTCCACAATCCCTGAATGCTCATCGATGAACTCGATCATGAAGGGGAAGTCCACGTGACTCAAGAACTTGGCGATGTGGGCAATGTTCCTTTTGGTCATCGGCAATAGCTCTGTGTGCCCCAGGAAGTAGTAGGTTGACCAGTCTAGCTTGAGGTGCTTGAGCTTCAGTGGGGGCAGTCCCGGCAGAGTCCTCTCCTCCGTCCAAAGTTCTTCTCGCTCCCTGACCATGCAGAAGGTGCTCCACGCTGACTGGTCTAGCAGAAGGTGGGTGACCATCTCCAATTGGGAAAGGACGTAGAGGCAGTATGGGGAGTGAACGAAGGTTCCCGAAAAGTTCAGGAAGGAGAGGTCTGTGAGGGTCGGGAACTTCTGCAGGTGTGTCGCTAATGGTTCCTTTCCTTTCACCTCCAGCTCCCCGGTGTAGTGGAGCTTGGTTATAGTCCCCGGTAGGTCCTCCAGTCGTTCAGTAGCCGTTGCGGTGAGGTTGGGTGCTAGTTCCGTGAGTCCCGCAAACTCTCCATCCACCCCTAGGTTCTTCAACTCGCGCAGTATCCTCGTTCCTGTTGGTAGTTTCTTCGTGGTGTTTTGGGAGAGAGCCCAAGTGTTTAGGCCCAAGAGAGCCCAAGTGAGGTTTAGGCCCAAGAGAGCCCAAGTGTTTAGGCGTAGGCTCTCCAGCTGACTCGGCAGGCTGTCCCAAACTTTGCTTGGTCCACTCTCCACGTTCCATGTTGCATGCTTGAAGTGGACTCTGGGAAGACGCAGCTTGCGCAAGTTTGGTGTCAGCCTTTGCAGATAGGGCATCATTATCACTGAGAAGTAGTTGAAGCTGAGTGTTCGGAGTTGAGGCAGCGGTTCTGTCCAGTGTGTCTCCAGCCGAAACCTCCTGCACTCGGAGGCTCCAAGATGGAGGGAGCACCGTTGTTGGAGTTTGCGCAGGGCGGCCCAGCTCTCGGCAGAGAAGCTCCGCAGCCCATATTTTCACAGTGTCTTCAGGCCCGTGGAAAGTCGAGCTACTTCTTGTACTGGCGGCATGAATCCGATTGTCAAATTCTTGATCTCCAATTTCTCCCGGCTTCCCACGGAGCCTTCCCACATCAGCACCATCGTAACTCGGTCAGGCAGCGCATCCCATATGTCAGCAGTCATGCATCGCAGCTGGACTGAGTGCAGTCATTTGCTGTGTTGACAGCAGTGGAGGATGGTTTTCAGGTAAGTTCCGTTTGGGTCTGTCTGGATGGCTTCAGCTGAGTGGAATCCTGTGAACACCCTCAGCTGTCGGGTTTGGGTGTCAGAGATGAGGAAGTTGGGGTTGACGGGCATGCTGAAGTAAGCGATGGGAAGGATGGATCCAGGAACCACCTCGTCATCGTCGCTACTCCACAGTAAACGTATCTTATTCTTTCATTGGCAGGGCAGGTAGTGTCCAGGTTCCCGATCGCTGAGGACTTCCACCATGTTTCTCAAGCAGCATGGTCTACGCAGGCCAGGAGCTTTTGAAGATGTGGTTCCAGCGCAGTGATCATCTGGTCTTCTCGCATCTCTCCTTCCGTCAGCTTCTCCTCCTCGTCACCACCTGGACTAGACCTTGTGTCGATGGTGACGGCTTCCATCTCCTTGTTCAAGTTGGCCTCCTTTTCCTCTTCCACTTCCTTCCATCTCTCCACCCCCAACATCAGAACTTGACGTTTCCTCATGCTGGGGACTAGAGTTCCAGATGGAGGAAGGAATTGAACAGTTGGCGGGATGGTGAGGGATGAAGAGAGTGGAGCCATTCCCTCATTCCACGGGTTTGGTGGTGGCGCTATCCACACTGATTCCTGTCCTCTGCTTTCCGATAGCGTATCCCTTGCCTTGACAAGATCCTTCCAGATGAAGCGGTGGAGATGTTCTTGGACTTGGTCGTCCATTGGGTAGCCAAGCCTTCTCAGGTATGTCTCCAGGGCTCGGATCCAATCTCGCGATCCGTGGTGTTGCACCAGTGGATCAGTAGTGCTCCTGAGTACCTCCTGCAGTCGCAGGCGAGTGAGGGGGAAGTCAGAGAACTTCCTCAAGGCCTGGTTGGGTTGGTGTTGCTCTCTCGACTGCTCCTCCTTGCTCTCACTTCCCAGTTCTCCAGTCCCATTTGTCAAGACCACTGGTTTTGGACGGGCGCTTTGCCTGGCTTGGAACGGTGATTTTGCGTTTCCTACGAGGAAGCTTTCATGTCTTGCCTGAAGAGTATATCCACTTCCATCAGTTCTTCCTCATTGCGTGGCGGCATGTTCAGCAGCTCTGGATATTTGTTGTGGATCCGATCCCACTCCTCCTCCGTGAAGGGAGCCTCGAGGGTGAGTGGAGGACAGACCTCTCCTTCCAGAACCCAGGTGTCCAGACTGAATTTGAAGCCGCTGGGTGCGAGGACATTCAGATGCACCTGCTTCATCCACATCTGACGCCGCTCCTTGTGTCTGAAGACTCCTGTGTTGATCTCCTGTTTGTCCAGCGTCTCTAGTCCTAGTAGCTCCACTATGTGGCTGGACACAGCCGTAATCTGAGAGCCGGAGTCCAGGATGCAAGCAACGTCCGCCGCCACTTCCCAGTTCTTGGAGTGGAGTTGGGATGGGAAGGTAAGCATGATGGGTCCAGGGTTGTGTCCTACTCCTGATGCCATCATGATGGCCATCTTTCTTTTTTTTGCTCCTTCTCCTGGTCAATCCTTCTCTGTGGACCTTGGTCTGGGAAGTGGTGTTGCTGGGCAACGCCGTAGTGGAGGATAGGTGGATGGTTGGTTCCTTCTCTTGTCTCCTTTGCTATTCGGTCTGGACCGATCGTTTGCTCTGCTTGTGCTTCTGCTGTTGTCCCTTGAATTCTCATCTCCGTTCTGCGATTGGGAGATGAGGTCCCCGCTCGTGAGGCGTTGCGCGTTGATGGTGAACGCTGCTCTGCATCCTGCTCTGTTCCCGGGGTCTCGTTCTCCACTGCGGCTGCGGCTAGGTGTGTAGCGAGCAGGGCTGCGTGATTGCCTGTTGTGTGGGCTCCTACTAGTGTTCCGTCGGGTACTGTCTTCCTGCTGGTGGCGTGAAAGGGAGCATTCCTGATGTTTATCTGGGAATGCGTCATAGCAGATGGCAGAGTGGTGGTGCGGTTGGCAGCAGAACTGACAGTTGTATTGTGATCTGCAGCTACTCGCATCGTGGCCTTCAGTGAGACACTTGTAGCAGTGCCGGAACTTAGCTGCTTGATCCTTCCTTTGTTTGGTGGTGGTGAAATGATGGCAGTTGATTGGCTTGTGGTCACCAGTGCAGAATGCGCATGCTTGGTCTTGGTATGGCGATGGTGTTGGGGTAGCGAGTGTAGCCATTTCCTTCTTGACACCAGCGGACAGGACATTGGAGTGAGGTTTGGTTGAGCGCGAGTGTTCTCGTGAGGTGGGTCGGCTCTCACCCCATCCTGCCCGCATCACTTTTCTGGACTGTAGTAGTCGGGCTTCTTCCTCGAGTAGGGGGATCAGGTGGTTGATGCTGATGCCGTGTAGATTGATGGAGCGGAGCTTGTGGATTCAGCGGTTATATATGCTGGAGGGTAGCTTGCTCATTACCATCTGTGTCAGGTGGAGTAGCTTCTCTTCCGGCAGTTGGCACTGGACACGGAGGAAGTAGAAGCTGGACCTGAGTTGATCGATGAAGCTGTCCAGGTTGTGGTCTGACACTGAGGGCAGTTGTTCGATGTCCCTTTTAGCTCGTTGGATGAGGAGAGTAGGGTTCTCGTAATCTCAAGTCAACAAGATGAGGATGAGGAATGGGTCATGGGATCGTTGTCAAAACGGTAGTGGTACTGGCACTCGTCCAACTGGCACAACCTCAGTAGCTTCATCGGAACCCTTACCACATTCCAGAACGCTGACGCACTCCAGCTCCACAATGGCCTTCTACTCTGCTTCCAGACGGACTCCCCTTCCTGCCCATGGGAATACTGGAGGCAGACCTGGACCTGGAGCTGGAACAGGCCAGAAGGACACCCTCTGACACCTATGCCTCCATCTAGGCCGCCTTCCCTCTCGTCTCCTCCTGCCCCTCTAGAGAGCAAGAGGAGAGTGAGAAGAAAAGAAAAGGCCAGTTCAGCCAGCTCCCGTCAGGCACTGCTCCAGGGGACCCGGGCCAAGAGAAAGCTGTAACCGAGACAGGAGACAAATGGAGCGCTGCATTGGCTCCAGTGCCAGTCGTGGAGTGTTTCGTCGGCTCCAACAACAACTTTGCCCCTGCTTCAGCTGCCTGTGCGCCCTCATCGCCACTGCCCACCAGCACCATCCTTCTCCATCCTTGCCCACCTTCAGCCTGCCTGGACCTCACCGCTGCCACTCTCCTCCTCACCCAGACATCCGGAAGCCCAACCAAGGCCTCCTACTCTGACTCTGTGAGAAAAAGGAGCTATGGCCAGCTGCGGACTGAATACGGGATGGACGGAGGGTGAACAGAACGCTGGCCTTGTGCTGCTGTGAGACGTGGATGCAGAGCCGGAGCATCCTGGCCCCGCACCGCATCGTTGCCCAGGCCCCTTTCCTCATCGCCAATGGAACCAACAGCTGAGGAATGCAGTGTCAGCCTCTGCTGCATTTCGGCAAGTCGGAAGAACCTGGATAAGCCACAGAAAGCTGGATAAAACGAAGGTAATCGGTCGACACTGCCTGGAGACTGAACGCGGCAGAGAGGAGAGGAGCACCAGCTGCTGAATGATGGCGCCGCTGTGCCAGAACGCCCTGGCCCCGCTCTGCCTCTTCACCCAGGCCTTCGGAGTCCCCGCCATCATTGCCTGGCTCCTGGCCACCGTCACTCTCCTCACCCATACGTCTGGAAACAGCTGAGAGGACACATAGATCATCTGCAGCCCCCCTGTCTCCAGCACCAGCCCAGACAAGGCTGCCAGTTTCACTCCAAGCCTCGACTAGAGCTGGATGCTGGCTGAGGGCTGCCTGCCTCTGGACTCCGCCGCTGCCACACTCCTCCTCGCCCAAGGAGGATTTCCCTATGGCCTTGCTCAACATCGTCCAGGAACCCCACTCCTCCTCCTCAGGGTTCTCTCCAGCGGGAACGGCAGGAGCAACTCCATTGTCTGCCCTCCTAGTTCCCGTCTGCATCAACTAGCAGCACTGTTTCAACTCCAGCAACATCGCCCATCCTTCAGACGCTGCTGAAACTGTCGTTGAGAAGCTGCGGAGAAGAATCGGAATTGGACGCAGTGCTGCTGAAGTGCGAGGATTGGCTGAAGCAGTGCAACAGACAGGCGGAGATCCGCCGCATGGCCAAGGCTGTGTTTGAGGCCGCCTGGCCTCTCTGACAGCCTCCTCCTAGCCACTTTCTCAGCTGCCCTGTTGGTGGGCTACTCACGGCACCGGGCACTGTTTCCATCAAGCTTCGATGAAGCCAGCTCTGTCCAGGACTTGGGCATCGATGAAAGAGCCACCGAGGCTGAGGAGGGTGGGCTCTGGCCGCCGCACCGCCACCGGGGAGCAGAAGTCCGTCTAGGAGGCCCTGCTCCGCCCTGAGCACTCCTTTCTTCTACACTGCAAACAGATGCTGACAGACGGACGAAGCTGGGCCCAGCCTGCCTGACCTCAACATGCCCATCTACCATGCCTGTGAAGCAACAACACCTGTCAGCAACGCCGGCACCAGCTGGGCCAGCTTCAGTTCCCTGGACTCGGCCACATCCCACGGCAGCTCCCTCTCCCCTCCTCCTCACCTCTCCACCTCCGTCCTGGAGGCCAAAATCCGCCGCCTCAGTGCCAGCCTTCAAACCCTCCTCTCTACTGGCTCCCTGGCCATGCCGCCGCCTACAACAACCCTGGCCAGCTCACCGACGCCTTCGAGCTCCTCCAAAGCCTCCACAGTCGACTGGAAGAAGAGCGCGGTCAGCTGCATCTGCTGGCCGGTTCCCTGGGCGTCTCCGGAGAGGAGGAGCCAGTGCCGGAGGAGTCCGCCGGCGCCCCTCAGGGCCTCCAGGCTGAGCTGCGTGGCCTCTGCGCCGGCTGCGACGCTGCCCTCGCCTATCACGCCCACCAGCTTTCCGACCTCACCCGCCTCAAGGAGGCCTTGGCCGACTGGAACTCCAGCCGGCCGCTCCTCCACTCCCTTCTCCACCTCGACAAGATGCAACAGGAAGGCCGCCAGTCCGCCGAAGAACTCGTCTGGCAACACTGCGCCCTGGCCTTCTCCTGCCTCCCTGGCCCAAGGCCTGCAGCTGTCCCTCCGCCTCCGCCATAAAGGCGCTCATCTGCTCCCGTCCTGCTGGGTGGAGAGGAGGGCAAGTTCGCGGCGAATATCGCCAAGGCCGGAGCGGATGCGATTGAGCTCCAGCTCCAGCTTGCTGCCGCTGATGCGGGCAGCATCAAAGAGGCCGGCGAGGTCCCGGCAAAGGCGCAGGTGGTGCGGAAGGAGCATCCCAGTGTCTCCGCCAGACCATGCAGCAGACTGCCCGCCCCTTCCCCCGCCTTCACCTCCTCCAGTCACTGCAGGCTGCGCAAGGAGAAGCCGGGAGCTTTGGAGTTGGCCTTGTCATGGTTGAGGAAACTGCCGAGAGCCAGGATGACGGCCAGGAGATCCTCCAGCTTCCCCGACTCCTCTTCAGCCAGCGCCTGGCCTTCATCGGCAAGATCAGCATCATCTCCACAGCCTACTTCCAAGCCTCAACCCCCCTCACCCATTCCCCCCTCCATCAGCAGGAGTCAAGGATCAAAAGAAAGGGAACCACTGGAATCGTCAGCTTCAGAGAGAGGGAGGGCGAGAGGATCCAGTGATGGAGAGCTTCAGCTCCTGCGTCCGCCACTCTGTCCAACTCTGCAAAGAGCCCACGCCCAACAACGGCAGAGCAGACTGAAAGGGTTCCGCTTATCCAGCCATCATCTGCGAGTGTGGCTGGGACAACCGGCTGTCACCCTCGACTACTACTGGCCAAGGTCTGGCTCGGCCTCTAGTGCCAGCCGAACGGCCCCTGGGTCTGGCCAGACAGTGCCAGGCATCCCGGTGCCACCGGGAGCAACTTCGCCGCCAGCCAGAACCCCACCGAGGACCGCATCCTTGCCAACGCCAGCTTCGGCTACACCTGGCGGGACCCCCCCCCCCCCCCCTACATCGACCCACTGGACTCAGCTGCTTCCACTCTCCTCATCCAGACCATCACACTCCAACCTCGCCTCCTCAACCCATTCCTTCTCCTGGCCCCGCCCAGCCTCTCCGCTTGAACTCTGGCTTCCCCGCCTTTGCTGCTGGCGTCGCTGACATGGGCAGAGCCAAAGTCTGATGGAGAAGAGAAGTCTGGACTTTGTCAATCTTCCGCCAGAGTGCCTTAGAGACCCGAAGCCCCTAGCATCGGCGAACCAGCGATGATCATGCGGAAGGAGTTGAGCCAGCAGCTGGACTCCCTGGCCGCCGATCTCGCCCTCCTCAAGCTCGCCGCTCAAATTCTCTCTCTCCCAGGTGCATCTGAATGCAGCCACAGCGGCAGAGGTCTTTGCTCTGGGCAGCACGGCCGCCGCCGCCACCTCAAAGTTGGCCAACCTGAGCTCCAGCATTCACTGCGCGGGTGCGCCAAGAGTGAACCAGTGCCCTGGCCAGGCACCCTGGCAGCCGCCGCTCCGCAGTCGAGGCCTTCGTAGGCTGACATTCTTCCCTTCCCTTCCCTCCCCCTCCTATCCATATAGCCATTCGCCCTCCAACTCCTTATTCAATTCCACTCTGCCAGCAGCCAAAAAATAGAATTAAACGAAAAATTTAAACTTAAAAATTAGAATAATGTTTTAAGAAACAAAAACCAACTAATATTTTACTGAAAACTTACAACAAAATTACTTGATGTTTCTAAGTTTGCTGCAGTCTTTCGAACTAAGGCAATTTTAACCTATTAATTTCGATCCTTTGTAAATCTAAATTCTTAAGACAAATAACTTTAGGCTTAATCGTTAGTCTTTCTACCAGATTTAAAGCAAAGTATAATTGTCGGTTAAAATAGTGTCTTATTAATTTTGGGCAAAATGATAACAGTAAATTTACCTTTAAGTT
>JASANA010006812.1:0-51384 GCA_030248095.1 Ptycholaimellus sp. GST1_10
CTTGGCATACAGCTTCTACTGGGACAGCAACAAACTGAGTGGCCCATCCCAGCTCACCACCACCGGAGTGCATCTCGGATGGCGTGCAGACTGTTACTGCTCACTTCATCGGCTCCTCACAGCGGCAGAGAGTTGAAAGCCAGTGCTGAGTTTCAAGCCTTACATTGGCAACCAGAGCTTGCCTCTTCCACTCATTGCCGCTCCGTTCAGCCAAAGTGACAAGGCCGTGGCACCAGTTCATGCTGTCTTCCTTCCATCACTCCTGGACAAGGCCCAAACCTCCTGCACTGCACCATGTTCAGCCCCAGCTGACAGGGATTCTAGCATCACTTGGCCATCTACTATCGCGCCAAGTTATGCATCCCTTGGCGCAACAGGACTTAGACTCCATCCCCTCGGCCGCCGGGAGGGAAGAGTACCCGAAACGAGTACCTAAAAAGGGAAACGGGAAACAGAGGAAGAGTACCCGGAACAAGAACCAAGAAGCCAAGCTGCGCTACTGTCAGTGGACGTACGGAAGATGGACAACGTCCTAGATGGCAGAAGACACAGCTATAGCTCCTGCTCTACTCTCCGTCTCTACACTCCACACCCTACACCTGTCGCATCTGGTCCAAACAGAGCTCCTTCTATCAGCTCAGCTTCGGCCAACACCTTCTCGACGATGCGACAGATGACAACCGACAAGTGGCTACTGATTGACTACAGCAGTAGACATCTTCTATACTGGCCAGAGAAACTGGATGCCATTCGATAGCATCCTTTACACGCCAGGCAAGCACGGGAAGATTTACGGCCCACGGAAGGCTGCCAGAGTTTCCTGCCAACCAACACCGGCTCCTCAGGCTTCCAGCGTGCTACTGGAGGCCAACAAGTCTTCTGCTTGCTACCACCAACTTCCCAAGCCTCCACTATGACACCGGAGGCCCCTGAGATCACCTACCTTGACAGGAGGACACACACACCTCTGTCCAGCCGATTAAGATCTCTACTTCCAACTGGTGGTCAAGGGTTCTCATTGGCCACTGCGACAGACCTGGACTTCCCAGCTGATACTGGAGAACACAAAGGCCGCCTACCGCCGCCAGAAGTGTCACAGACTTCCATCTGCTGCCATCAGCTGTTCAGGCCTTCTGCCTGAGACTGGTGACTGTTGGAACCTTCCACCAGCTACACCGGCCTCTCACGCCTCCAACCTACTACTGGAGATTGATCGGAGGCGAGTGAGTGCAGATGCCACTTCGAACAGCGAAGAAGCCCTTGGAATGCCACCCCCCCCCCCAGTCCTCAGGGTCTCCCTCAACGCCCTCACGGACTGATTGAGCTGAGATCAGCTACCTCGGGTGGAAGACATACCAGCTAATACCCAGCTCCTGTTCAGCTGCTACCAGCTGTTCAGGACTCCTACCGCCGCAGCTGGTGACGTAGGCCTTCTACTCATGGGCAATGAGGAGCCGAAGTCCTTCGCTGGACACCGCCGAAGGCCCGCGCCTCCCAATTAGTGTCGGAGGATGTAAAACCTACTACTGTCGCCAGAGGAGGCTCCAGACCTCCTGCCGCTGTTGTCAGCGGTTCAAGCCTCTTGTTTAGGACTGGAGACCGCTGGAGCCTTCCGACAGTCACATCGGACGTTCAAGTCTCCTACCGACCGTGGGAGACTGGCCGGAGGCGACTAAGACCAGACGTCCCTTCGAGCAACGGGAATCATCGGAGTGCAGCTTCCATCAATCCACAGGGTCGTCCTCGACAATCCTCCAGGATCAGCGAAGCTGTACTGGAACTTCTCCCACTGAGGACTGTTATCTGGAGGGAAGTGGAGAGCATGGAGGGACGCCAGTCATCGAGTCCACTTCAGATGCCCCCAAGGCTGAGGAACTAGTCTGAGCCTCAAGGCCCTCACTAGTTCCCACCCTCAAGTAGACGTCTCGGCGAGCGAGAAGGAAGACCTCCGACTGCAGCTGTCTGAGTGCAACCACCGTTCGTCCTCAAAGGGTCGTTTTCGACCGACGAACGAAATGGCGCAGGACCTGCATCCAACGGGAACCCATGACAGAGGCCTCAATGGAGGAGGAACTAGACTGAGTCTCAGATGACTTCACTAGTTCTCACCTTCACCCCGACAATTCAGCGAGGTAGGGGGGAGAACTGCGAGAGGTGGCCAGTCATCAGCGTCCACGTCCTCATGGTCACTCTTCTGGCCACATTCCGCGAAGAAGGCATTCCGCCTGGACCTATTCCCTCTTCCACCTCGTCCGGGATGCGGGGACTGAGAGCAGATGCCAAGTCGACCAGCAACTTGGCGGGATGAAGTCTTCTGAGTGCAGCTTCCTCTCGTCCTGAAGGTGGTCAGCACAGCCCTCGTCGACCAACCCCGCCATATGGGACTTCCATCCACTGAGAAGTGTCATCTGGTACCCGAATGGGGGCCATAGATGAGTGCTGATCATCCATTCCGCTAGCAGACGCCTCAGTGACTATAGGGCTAGGCTGGGCCTCCAGAGCCTCACGAGCTCTTAGCGTCGAGTAGACATCTCATCGAGCTAGTGAAAAGACAGAAGAGACGCGTCCACCTATCAGCATACACATCTTCATTGCCGCTCTACTGGTTCCCATTCCATGGAGGACGGCATCCGGCCCTACAGGCTGTCCCCATCTCAGCATCGTCATGGATGTTGAGACCTCCAGTCCACCCATCAAGGGAGCTAGAAGAGTACATTGATATCTTCTTGTCGCCGACAGATGGTGCTGCTGGGAGATGCGACTGCCACTCTTACCACTGAGTTGCAGGCAGCACCAACCAAGGCTCCCTTCCCGGACTCCTACACTGGCATCATTCAGCACCAGTAAGCCGGATACGGGACAACACACGGCCGCGGATTGTTAGACAGCTGCTACTGCGACATGTTCAGCGAACATCAGATCAGATTGAACTATCGGGATGACAACAATCACAACCACACCTCTTCCGCTTCTACCTGTGGCTCCAAGGCTGTCACTCGCTGACCACCACAATGGCCAGCCTCCCTGGCTCACCCCTCAGGAGCCACGCGGGTGCTCAACCTCATCATCCTTCAGCTTCCACGACCTCTGTGGACAGCCATGATTAAGACCTGCACAACTCCAACTCTCACCCAACGTCCACTGCCACCTCGAGAACAGCCGAGATGATGAACTGGACTGCTTCGACCCTAATTAGCTGGAGATCTTGGATGGCAGCACCTTCAACCACCATCAGCGACGAGGCTGTCAGCAACGACAGCCTGCTTCTTTCGGGAAATCATGAAGTGTGACCCCTCCAGAGCCATCACATCCCATCTGGAGAGCTTCAACAGCTTCCAACTGCCCCTCACAGCCGTCAGAAGCCCTCAGCCCGTAATTACGGGCCTTACGAATGGTCACACTCATCCGTCTTCTCCTGGAGTTGGTCTGGCCCTATGACCATGGCGCTACTTCACTAACTGGCGAGTGCACAACTACACACCCAGCTCGAGACCTCCTCAGCCAGCATCACTTCCATACTCAAACCCCAGCCAAAGGAGAGGAACCATGGGATGACACTTCTAACGCAAACTCGTCATCACCAGATGGAGGTTCTCCAGAAACCTGGCGACCTACTCTTCCTCCTCCCTCCACCTTCAACAGGAACCTAACCGCAGAGCACCGATGTGAGGGTTCCGGACAGCCTTGTTCACAGGCCTATCCAAGTACCCAAGCCTCACCTGGGTAGACGGCTACCCATTGCCGACTTCACTGACCGTCACCATTCCATCAATCCAGCGACCGTGGGAAGAAGGGAGTGGAGACTACCTGCCCATGGAATAAGTGACTCAACTGCAAAATAGACCACTTCCACCCTGTCACCACCCAGGCAACTGTACATACACACTATGTTGCCCACGTCACCTCCCTCCGTCATCACCACACTTCTGGCCGCCGGGAAGGAGGAGTACCCAGCCCGGGCAAACTTACACTTCACGTCAGTCCATTGTCAATCAAGCAGCAGAGCCAATACTGGGCGAGGAGGAGCCAGGACAGTAGGGCGACAGGGACCCAGTCTCCAAATTGCCAGATGGCCGGGAACCACATGAAGGGGCCACTTCCCAGATGGAACCAGAGATTACCTTGGATACACTGTGGTTCAACAACGTCAGGACAGGAGCTCGACATCATCAGGATACGCATGAAGCCTAAGGGGAAAGCCGTCCGATGACGTCACCACTCTGCGACTGACCCTCGGAAAATACCAGAGCTTGAGAACTTCTGTCAAGTCCGAGGAGGAACACGATTCAAAGGATACCCAGGTCTTTAGCCAATGCGCTCGAAGTGGGAGGCCGACGACAACGTCCTACACCGCTCACAGCCAAATGCTCTCTGCTGATCTCCAGGAGAAGGACGTGGTGCTGGAACATTCGGGTTGACCTCGTCAAGAGGGATGGAAGGACGCACGATTAGGGAGACCATGGAGCAACAACACTCCGCCCCCCTTCCCGAAAGGATGAAATCCGTCTACCCAGAGTCCAGTCAAGGGCTGGACCCCCTCTTAGTTGCCTCTCTTAAGCGACCCCAAGTCTTTGTCACCGATAAGGACAACGCCGCTTGGAACGACATCTACGAGGGCACCAATTCACTCTTCTGAAGAACAGAGAAGCTGCTAATGAGTGATACCGGAAGATGGTGTGGATACCTACTCCCTATGATCCTTCCAAGAGGAAGGAACATTGAACCTTCCTGAAATGAGGTTGGTACCGACCGGAAGAACTGAGAAGGAGGCGAGGGGGAGCGGAGTCACCAAGGCATCAGTTCAGACACCACCTACAAGGACTTGAGGAACCCGAGAACTCGCGGGCAAGGTGGAGACAGAATGACACCGAAGAGACATTCCCCCCAGGCCCGCCCATATCGTCATGGCTGCGCTCGCGCCACGACCTTCACGTTGACGAGACAGGCTAAAGTAGAACCTGTTTGTAGCTGGAAAGTCAAGCTAATTGGAAATGATTATGTCCCACCCAATGGAGATGGAACCGCTAAGTCTCCCCACACCCACCGAACCGGCATCCAATGGTGCACGCTGCGGAAGATGTGATAGAGAGGTCACATCGATAAGCCGAGTTGACTGCAACGACTGTCGGCGTCCTCTGTGCCTCGCCTGCTCTCAAGGGATGCTGGAGCCGATCTTGGGACCTATGGACACCGCACTACTCATGAGAGTCTGCCAACAGCTGCTGGGGGACAATTCAGCGATCTATTGCTGCCCCGATTGCACTCACGATCATGTCCCCTCGTGGTGCTCCATTGTGGAACAGCTCGTAGCGCAGGGGATTTTCCTCCCGGAGAACTTAGCCAAGCTCCAGCTCTATCACACCGATAGTGAAGGAAACCAACAATTCCTGGCCCTGTGTGATGTACTCTATCAGGAAGCTTGGGTTCTCCTGGAGGCATCGGCTACAACTGGTGAGGCTAGCCCTGAAACAAACACCCCACCCCAACCACCCCCAAAACCACCACCAAAAAAAAAAAAAAAAAAAAACAAACCAACCCCAACCACCCCCCCCCCCCCCTCCACAACGTCAACCGCCATGGCAGACAACGCCCCCTACGACCATCCTTGAAAGACATCAGCGCCTCATCCATGCAAGGACTATCATGATGTGAACCAAGTGCGCATGGCCATAGCCTTAATCGAAGACCAGCTGGATCAACTTCCACCAAGTCACCAGAGCAGGACGACTCTCCAACGTCACCATAGAAAGCTACGTTTCAACAGGAGACAGCTGCAGGCTGGAGACCTCCCCGCCAGCTCCAGCTCCCCAAGTCTGGCCACCGCGGCGCCTCTTACTACACCGCCAATGATTGAAGAACTGCCGAATGAGACATTGGAATTAATTTTGGAATGTCTCGATGGGCACAGCCTTACCTCCGCTCGTCTCGTGTGCTCTAAGTGGCATCGCTTAGTGGATGGAGCGCCTTGGGGAACCCTGCCCAAAGTCCGCTTTTGCTCACTGACAATATCCTCCCGGCCCTGAATAGAGATTCGTCTGGAGAAGTTTGTTGATGAGGCCATCCCGGGAGAAGTCGAAGAGGACAGCGAGCCGCCATCAAAGACGTCCCGACGGGACTCATTCTCTGCCTCTCTTCCCAACTCCTCCAGCCTCTTCCTCCACTCCACCGAGCCGCCAGGAGGGATGCAACAAATCACAAAACAGAGAAGATTGAGCCTGAGCAGGAGCGTTACCAGTTCCATGCTCAGGCTCACCGACACCGTATCCAACTCAGAGGAAAGGCAAGGCCTCGTCAACTACTTTCGTCACATAGCGGCGGACAAGTTGGTCCTACGAGGCCTAAGCGGCAGAGGGCTGAGGATGATGCTGCTGCTGTTCAAGAAGAAGTGTTTAGATAACAAGGCGCTTGTCTTCGATGGCTGCAGTTTCAAGGGAGTACCTAAACGGGCGGTCTTCAATTTCTTCCAGCCGCGTCGGGGCCACCTGGAGGAAGTCCAACTGTCTTCCTGCCACGACATGGACCAGTCTCTTTCCCCTGCTGAGTTCTGGGATGCCATCGGTCCACTGTCCGGCCCGATCTCAACCATCCGTCTCAAGGATCACCATGCTGATTCCCCCTGGATGGATTGACTGGCCTCCGGGATCCTGTTACTTCCATGACCCCCATGGATGCTCGATCTGGATGGCATCAACCCTCCACCGAGAATCGTGTATCAACGCATACGCAATTGGCTAGAAGAGGACACGATCATGGGATCGACGTGGGTGGAGGCGAGGCAGAAGTGGGAGCAATCCATCAATCCTTCCAACTCCGAGCCAGTGGTCACTAGCCACACCACACCTGACGAAGCCACTGCCTTGTGCGGCGACCTCCGAGCAGCGTTTGTTCAGACAGGCACCCAGACCCGAGAAGGAGGCTCCACTCCATCAGTCGAAAAGGGGAAGCTCATGACTGGGGATAAAGGACGCGACTTCATCGTCAAAATCTATCGTGGTCGCGGTCTCTGTCTCCATCGCTTTGGCCTTAGGGCAGGGACCTACATTTTGAAACCCGACGGCATCCGCGTTCCAGTCGAGATCCACAAGATACTCGAGCGGTGCCTCGATGGCGAAGGTTGCTATGCACGACGCCGGCGTCGGATGGTGCTGAAGAGACCAGACGGAGCTCGTCTCTCCCTCCATCTCCAATTCTAACGACTCGAGCGGATGCTGGACCTATTTCCCCAGATGCTGAAACTACCCTACTCTGGCTCGCCGAATGATGATTCCCCTCCTGTCCCCCGAAGTAGTACTATGCTTGTAGCTTAGATCCGAGGCCCCGTTCCTCTGCCTGCCCTAGCCAATGGTGTGATCACTACTGCCCTTTCCTGGCCGCCCCGCGGGTGCGCTGTGACGTTTCCCAAGCCGGTTTCGTCAGCCTATGTCGATGAGGCGGGCGGAAGGGAGGCCGGGATCAGTCTGTATATTTTCCCCGAGATGCCCTAACCTGTTTCCGCTCTGCTTCCCTTCCCTTCCGGTGACGATGAAAGAGAATCTTGCTAAGTTCCTGCTGTATTACACCACATTTTGCAAGTTTTGGCATAAAAAAACTGATTTCTAAAAATGATCAAAAAATTCAAGGCTGCGACCTATCCTATCTTTTTGTATACATTCTTGCCGTCATTTTGGTATGCAACACTTTGCACAACTCGGTGTCTGACTCGGAAAATTTTTGCGCGGCTGAAGGCCACCTGCCGTGGAGGGCAGGGCAGTCAGAGCTCCGTAGGCCAGAGGGCATGGGTGCGGAGGCCCTGGAGCGTAGCCTGGCATGCGAAGCATGCTAGGCAAAGCATAGGGGCCGTAGCACCCGTGCCCGGAGGCCGGAGGAGCTCTGGCGCCCTGCCCGAAGCGGCAGGCGGCCAAGGCCAGCTTAAGCAGTTACCCCATTTTTGTGTCCGTCTGTCCGCATATATATATATATCTGGTACCATCAGCAGGCCAAATGTGGGACTCTTTTCTCCAAAATTTGTAATTGCCTCGAGCAAAAAGTCAAGGAAATACATTTTCTACTAGTGGAATCTGCTGCTTGGACAGTTGCATTTTGTTTTTGGCGCGCAGTTCAGTGTCTCTTTCCATGCACGCCCAAAAACAAAATGCAGATGACGCAGCAGATTCCACTAGTAGAAAATGAATTACCTTGACTTTTTGCTCGAGGCAATTACAAATTTTGGAGAAAAGAGTCCCACATTTGGCCTGCCGATGGTACCAGATATTTCTTCCACTTTTAACATAGTACAAAAGGTACAAATACAAATTTTATTTTGTAGGTTATATGTTTAATTAAAAATTTAGTCAATATTTAAAAAAATAAATACAAAAACTTGTTCAAAAAATATAACAAAAAGAAAATATTCAAAATGAAAAATTACAATTTTCGAGAAATTTCTTGACCTATTCTCAGTGCAATCGATTTTTTGGGAGAAAAGAGCTTTACTTTTGGCCTGGCGATGGTACCAGTTTTTTTCTCACTTTAAAATTCACAAAAATAAATTTAAGCCTGACAAGGATTTGAACCTACCGATTTCATTTAGCAGTCCAATCGTTTACACCACTACACCACTGAGGCATGTGACATCTTTGCTTAACTGAAGAGCTAAATAATACATGAGTCCCAGGGACCCGGGAAGGGGGAAAGGGGGAAGAACTGAATACCTACTATCGTCCATTGAATAGATGCGTAGGAGAAGAAGGAGAAGAAGGAGTTCGGACAAATGGTTTTTGGAATTTTTCATAGTAAAATAGTTAGTTCTTGGCAAAAGTCAAAAGATAAACTATAGTCAATTCGATGGTGCTTTTTCCATTGCAAAAAGAATTATACCTATTGGAGCTTTCTTTTTCGAGCAGCAGCCTTATCAAAATTGAGATCTAGCAATAACCCCGAAAACATACACCTGGGTCGAAAAGAGGGGCTGGGCGCTGACACTTCGCTAACGCTCACTCGCGCCAGCCCAATATATCTGGTACCATCGGCAGGCCAAATGTGGGACTCTTTTCTCCAAAATTTGCAATAGGTTCGAGTAAAAAGTCAAGGAAATACATTTTCTACTAGTGGAATCTCAACCCTGCTGCTTGGGCAGAAGCTCCTTGAGGGCAGGCTGAGCAGGGGGCTGAAGCAGCGGAGCTCCCGGCAGCGGGGCTCCTGGCACTGGTGCCGGGGGCGGGGCGCCTGGCTGCTGCACCGCACCGACCACCGCCGTCAGCGCTGCCTGCTGCTGCTGTAGCATGTCCGCTAGCATCTGTTGCTGGGCTGCTCGCTCCGTGGCCGCCTGCTGCTGGGCTGCCTGCTGCAGCTGCAAAAACTGTTGCATCATTTGAGCCAGGGCACCGGCCATGCCGTCTGCCCCTGGAGCTGGAAGAGCGGCAGCCTGGATGGTGACAGGGGCGTAGTTGGCGGCCCGGGCGTCGGCGTCGTTGGGGACAGCCACTCCACCATCTAGCAGCTGCTGGACCATCGGCCTCGGCCCCGCGCCGGCGCCGGTGGGCTGGTCGCAGTCCCAGCAGAGGACTTGGAAGCCGGTGTCCTTCTTGCCCTCGTCGGAGAGGGTGGAGAGGATGGTCCAGGAGTCGACTGCCGCGGACCCCGGAGGCTGGAACTGGCGGTCCATGCCGGCCAGACAGAAGACGCCTTCACAGGTGCCGCAGACGATGCGGTGGGCACCGTGCTTCCCGTCCACCCCGGCGGGGCAGGCATCGCAGCACTTGCGCCGAGACTTGAGAGGAAGAACAGGAGGGGCCATCCTAGGTTTGAGGCATTAGATGGTGGAAGAAAGAGAGGCGAGCCTTGAAGCCGAGGACGATCTCGAGGCCGTAGGCGGCGTGCCAGACCCAAAAGCCCACCAGGAACCCGTTGGATGCCCAGATTCTTACCACAAAACAGGCTCCAAATTGCTTCTTCGTTTTATCTCATAATGAAATCGGGGTGGCGAGAGCCGAGAATACGCACCACGAGACCCAAATCATTCAAGCAAGGCTGCAGGAACAAGAGCGCCAAGACCGGGAGCTGGGAGGCCGGTGGAGCCGGGGAGCAGAGCCGGGCCACGGACGGAGGGACGAGGATCCGTTCGACGTCCAGGAGACCTTGGAGCAAGACCGGCGATGGCGAGTGGCGGAGCTGCGACGGCGGCATGAGGAGGAGCTGAGCAGCCTCAGCGGGCGATCCGGCCAATGGCGGGGAAGCCAGGCTAGCCAAGACCCGTGGAGGGCAGCGAGCCGCCAGTCGAGGAGGCAGAGCATCCCCCGAGAGGGCAGTGATGCAGAGAGGCGACGCCTTCCCAGCCCCATCCAACTGGACACGCCGGTGCGAGGGCAGTTCCGAGGCCCATGGGCAAGGGCGATGTACGGGGCCGAGTCCGACTGGGGCAGCGGAGGCTCCGGCGGTCGTCAGGGTGGAGTTCTGGGCGGCATGCGTGCCAACCGGGACGGCGGCGGCCCGGACGGCCGCCGGGGTGGAGGCCCGGGAGGAGGCCAGGAAAGGGAGCCAGAGAGGCGTGGCGACGCCAGGGATGGACAAGCCAACCAGCGCGACGGCGGGGGAGAGGAGCACCGCGGGCGGACTGGTGGGGGCTGCGGCGGGGCGCGCCGAGGAGGCGCCGGCGCTGGCGGCGGCGGCGGTGGTGGCGGCGGCGGTAGCAGCGACGACGATGATGGGGACGATGACTGGCACCGGGGACGAAGAGGCGGCGGCAACTGGGAGCGCTTCAGCGACGCATGGCGTCGAGCTGGAAGAGGCCGCGACAGAAGCCCGTCCTACCACCGACACCCCAGCCGAGGAGCTGAGCTGGAAGGGGGAGCAACGGCGGACTTGATCAGAGCAGTGGCGGGGATGCTAGGACGGATCAACATGGGCGGTGGGAGAAGGAGCAGATCCGGCTCCAGATCCAGAGCAAGCAAGGCCCTGCCGAAGATCCAGCACACTATCGAGAAGTTCTCCGGCGAGGACATCTCCGAGTACCCAAGACACCGCAACTGGATCACCAACCTCCTCGAGAAGAGCAAGCTGCAGGAGAGGGACAAGTTCTATCACCTCTACAACAGCCTGGAGGGCGCGGCGAAGGACAAGATCAAGCAGCTGGACCCCAACGTCCAAGGCAACTTTGCCCTGGCGGTGAAGACGCTGGACCAGAACTACAAGAGGGAGGACCTGATCCAGGCCGAGCTGTTCAGGAAGCTGGGTGGGCTGGAGTCGGCGTTCGACGGCGACCTGGCGAGCCTGGAGGGGCTGACGAACGCGGTGACAGACATCGTGGACCGGCTGGGCAACGCGGGAGTCGCGGACCAGGCCATCAACGCCTACGCCTTCAATGTGTTCGCCAAGGTCCCTGTGGAGCTAGGGAGGCTCATCCAATGCCAGAGGATCAGGAGCAACCTGAAGCCGGTGCCTGGGATCAAGGAGCTGGTGAAGGAGCTCCGGGCGGAGATCAACCTGCTACGGCACCAGGCGGGTACGGAAGGAACAGCGAAAGCGGCGGCGTTCATGGCGGGGGCGAGGAAGCCTGAGGCTGGGAGCGGAAGTCAGAGGAGGAAGGAGGCGGGCGCGGACCGGGATGAGAGGAGGCCGTCGACGGGGTGCTTCTTCTGCGCCAAGAAGGACCACAGGGCGGCGGACTGCAAGAAGTTTGTGGACCCGGACAAGCGCAAGGAACAGATCCGCCTGCTCAAGCGATGTTTCTGGTGCCTCGGAGAGGGGCACATGAGCCGCTTCTGCCGCCTGGAGAAGCCCTGCTTCAAGTGCAGCGAAAGGCACCACACCCTCCTCCACGGCTCGTCAATGCAAATGAGCCCGAGATGGTCAAGCGGTGGTGGGGATGGAGGCCGCGGGGGCAGTGGAGGCTATGGAGGCGGCGGCGGCCGAGGAGGTGCCGAGAGGAGGCCAAGGAGGCCGCGGGAGCGGCGGGGGCTATGGTGGAGGCGGCAGCCGAGGAGGCGCCGAAGGAGGGCAAGGAGGCAGTGGGAGCCCCGGGGGCGGTGGAGCTTCCGGCCATCAAGGAGGCGGCGGAGGTCGTCAACGGGGCGGAGCCTCAAGCAAGGAGAAGCGGATGGAAGGCAAAGAGGCCACGAAGGCCGGCGGAGCTAGCTGCACGGCAGCGGCCAGCAAGGAGACCACGGTGCTGGCGACATTCGAACCAGCGGTCGCTAAGCCAGGGCGGGAGCCGGAGGACACGGTCAAGGCCCTATTGGACAGCTGCAGCTTGCTGACCTGGATGCGGACGGATACGGCGGAGCGGCTGGGGCTTCGGCTGGGGCCTCCGGAGATGGTGGAGGTCGCCTACACGGGGAGCTCGGAGAGAAGGGCGGTGAGAGCGAAGGCGATGGTTGTGGACCTCGTCGACCGCCTGGGCGGATGCCTGCTGTGCAAGGTCTACGTGGCGGATGCAGTCTGCCCTGACTTCACGATCAGCGGCTTCCGACTCAGCAAGAGCATCGAGAAGGCGGTGGGCAAGGCGGAGTGGGGCTTCGCAAACTGGCCGAGCGAGGAGGCGGAGAGCTACACGGTGGAGATGCTGGTCGGCCTCAACCTCTACCACTCCATCCTGGGCAAGAAGACGGCGATAACCTCCAAATTCGTCGCCTACTACACGGCATTTGGGCTGCTGTTGGAGGGAGCGCTGGAGCCCGGAGAGAGAAGGGTGGTGGATCGGCTGGCGAGGGAGTCGACGACGGCGGCGGCGATGTTCAGCTTCGCGAGACCAGCGACCATCGCGGAGGTGCTGGAGAGGCAGAGCAACTTGGAGACCATCGGCTTCGAGAAGGATGTCCACCTCAAGACCACCGTCAACGATGAGGAGACTGCCAACCTGCTGCGGCAGGTGGAGAGGGCGGAGGATGGAGCGTTCGTGGTCCCGCTCCCATTCAAGCAGGAGGCGGAGACACTGGCGTCCAACTTTCACCAGGCCTTTGACTGGAGTAGGAAGACGGACGCCAAGCTCACCGAGCGAGACAGGGAGGCCTACTACATGGAGTTCAAGGATCAGGCCAGCCAGGGCATCATCGTGCCGGTGACGGGGGCGCCGAGTCCGGGGCACCTAGTGCATCACCTAGCTCACTTCTGCGCGCCGGGCGGGAAGAAGGTGCGGCCGGTGGTGGATGCGAGCAGCAAGGCAGGGAGGCCGCCGAGGAGCCTCAACGACCTGATCAGCCCGGGGCCAAATCTGCTGTCCAGCCTGATCGAGGTGCAGATGCTGATGAGGGCCCACAAGTTCGCCTTCACGGCGGACATCAAGGCAGCGTTCTACGCGCTGAGAGTGAAGCCGGAGCACCAGGACGCCCTCCGCGTGGTCCTGCCCAAGGACTGGGACAAGCCGATGTCGGCGGAGAACTACCAGGTCTACCGGTACACGCGGGTCATCATGGGCTGCATGGCATCGCCCTGGCTACTGCAAGCGTGCATCCGGAGGCTGGTGGAGGAGGTTGTGGACGGGGAGGAGCACTTCGGGCTCACGGAGGAAGAGCTGCGCCTCATCCCCAGCAGGACCTACGCGGACAACGTGATCTGGGGGTTCGAGTCAGCGGCGGAGGGCATCCGGATCGCCAGGGGGCTCGTGCGGATGTTCGCCAGTGCTCAGTTCATCCTATGGAAGTTCGGAAGCAACTGCGGAGAGCTGATGGAGAGCTTGGCGGAGAGCAAGAAGCTGGAGGGCGTCACAGTGGGGACACTCGGCATCGACTGGGACACCAAGGCCGACACCCTCCACCTGCCCAAGGTGGACTACAGCAACATCCCGGACAGCCCGACGGCCAGTCAGCTCTGCAGCGGCGTGGCAAGGCTCTTCGATCCGTTCGGCGTGGCGACGCCGGTGATGCTGGTGGGGCGCCTGCTGACACAGGCAATGCATGGCCGCTGCTCGGGGTGGAAAGAACAGGTCCCGGAGGACCTGGCCAAGGCCTGGGTGAGGCTGAGGGCCGAGTTGGAGGGCCTACACGAGGTGCAAGTCCCTAGACGGGTGTTGGCCATGGAGCCCAACCACCTGGCCATCTTCAGCGATGCTTCGGAGGCGGCGTACGGATTCACCATCTACACCGTAGCCAAGGAGGGCGGAGCGAAGCTGCTGCTGGCAAAGGCGAGGCTCACACCGGTGGACAAGAACGGGGAGCCGGGGAAGAAAGGAGTGAGGCTGTCGACACCACGGCTGGAGCTGTGGGCGGCAGTGGCGGCCATGCGAGCAGTGGACCTCGTCGTCAAGGCCTACAGGGGCATCGCCGAGTTCGAGACGAGGATGCACTTCGTGGACTCTGCGGCGGTGCTGGGCTGGCTGAGGGCGGGAGCAGCGCATCTGGCCTACGAGAACAGAAGAATCGAGGAGATCAAGGCCATCGGCGTCACCGACGACTTCCGCTTCATCTCCACATTGGAGAACCCAGCAGACTGGGCGACAAGGCCACGTTCGAGGAAGGAGCTGCTGGAGCCCAATGGTTTCGGCGAGGGGCCGGAGTTCCTGCAAGGGCCGTTTGAGAGCTGGCCGGTGCTAAGGGCGCCGCCGGGCACAGAGCCCGGCAAGGACAAGCAGGCCGGGGAGGAGCTGAACGAGGAAACGGAGGAGCGGGGTGCCAGGCTGGAAACGGCCGGCGCCGGGGGAGACGTGAAGCTGGCGGCAGCGGCGGCAAGGACGAAGCTGAAGAAGCCGGAGACCAGAGAGATGAGACGGGCGAGGATGTCAAGACAGGCAAGGGCGAGGACCCTGGGCTGGTTTTCGCTCATGGACCCCAAGCGCTTCAGCAGTCTATGGGCGCTGTTGGGGACGGGAGTCTACGTGAGGAGGCTGCCTGGAGGCGACTTCTACGAGCCGGCCCCGACCTGGAAGGAGCGGGAGATGATCCTGTGGGAGATGACGAAGCACCTCCAGAACGAGTTCTATGGCAACCTCATCACCTACTTGGAGCGCAAGTGGGCGGGAGAGGACGTGAGCCGGGCGGACCCGAAGGTGCGGAATCGAGTCAAGCAGCTAAACCTGAGCCTGAGTGGAGGTCTGCTGCGAGTGGGGTTCAGGTTCAGCGATAGAGAGCCAACGGACGACGGCCAGCTGCCCACCCTGCTGCCAACCAAGCACCCCTTCACGGACCTCGTCATCTTGCACTATCACATGCTCAATGCTCATGCGGCGGTGACGGCGACACTGGGGCTACTGAGACGGCGCTACTGGGTGCCGGGCGGGATCCAGACGGTCGCGCGGGCGCTACGAAGATGCTGCCAAGCCTGTCACCTGTCGAAGGCAAACTTCCCGATCACACCGCCATGGGGAGAGCTGCCGGCGGAGAGAGTGGAGTTCTCGGGGACGCCGTTCGAGAGCGTCATGATAGACCAGATGGGGCCCTTCCTGACCTGGGAGCGGCTGGGAGTGCCGGAGCGGAAGCGTTGGGGGCTCGTCATCACCTGCACCGCCATGCGAGGCATCCACTGCGAGGTCCTGGAGGACTACAGTGCGGAGGCGGCGTGCTTGGCGTTGGAGAGGTTCTGGGCCCGGCGGGGCCTGACAAAGATGACGGTGTGGCTGGATCGAGCACCAGCCTTCGTTGCGGCGGCAAAGGAGCTGGAGCCGGTGCTGAGCTTCGCGGACGGAGGGAAGCTGGACCTGGCCGGGTGTCCGCTAAACAGTTGCTGAAATTTGAAAACAATATTTGTCTAAGTATTAGGGCTTGGCAAATGAAAAGTGGACTAGAGGTAGAAGGTTAGAGGCTTTCTGCAGTAGGGGTATCGGTGAATGACTCTAGGATATCGGCGTCGGCGGAAGGCTTCCATGAACTTGGCGTAAAACTCCACTGACAGGAAGCAGCGTTCCAGGTACACGAAGCGAAGGCGGCTAAACCAGCTGTCGGACCAGTCCACCATTCCTGGGCGCTCAGGATTCAGCCAGTCCCCCCATCGGCCTCCGTATTGAAGGGTGATGATTCTTGGAGCCATCCAGAACAGCTCGCCCGTTTTCTCTCTGCAAAATGATTTGCCTTCATGCAGTGAAGTTAGAGAAGTTATTGGGGAGGCAATGAAGGCAGGGCATGAGGAGAGAGAGGAGAGAGAAGTGCAGCTGCATAAAAATCACCTTTGACCTCCGTAGGTGTTGTGCATGTGATTAGGATTGACGTCGATGCCGCGGACGCAGCGGACTTGGGTGCAATCGCTCCATAGCATCAGCTCAGCCACTGGGACGCCGCCTGTGTCTGCAATGGCCCTCGCAAGGCCTTTGCAGGTCAAGCGAAGCTGCATGTAAGCGCTGGTGTGTAGCCAGGATAGGATTCGTAGGAGAATATGCGGCATTCTGTGTGCCACAAAAGGGAAGTAGCCGTTGTTCTCTTCCGCCAACTGCTCATACATGTCTGCTAAAACCCAAATTTATCAAAATATCACAATTTTTAATAATTTTTGATTTGGAATTTTCCCGGTTATGCCCTAATTTGGAAACTTCTCAAAGGCAGCTAGTCTAGACAGCGCAGAAAATTCCTGACCTCTTATCATCAGACGGCTGCCCTATTAAAGCAGGTCAAAAGCCAGACGGCTTCATTGGAGGGGCGGAGTGGCGGGAGGGGGAAAAGGAAACGGGAGCGCCTAGACAACACAGCGGCCCATCTATGCGCTCTCCCTCCCTTCTGTGCCCCTTTTCCCCTACCCCCCTCACCTTGTTTGCCCAGTAGGTGCGTATGTAGATATGGTAGGGCTAGGTTTGTGATTGGTTGCAGCAAATATATCGACAATGAGCTTCATGGGGAAGAAAGCGGAGGCGAAGAGGGCTGCTGAGCGGGAGCTGGAGTTGTCGGAGGACGAATTGGAGGATGTCAGCGTGGTCGTGGACCAGGCGGTACCGGGCTTGAAGAGGAAGAAGGCCAAGCTGGAGATCGCCTCCAACGACGACTTCACTGTCCCCAATGTTTGTTCTTTGCATTTTCATTCCAGTTTATCAATTTCTCCGCAATTTCTGTAATGCCTATTGGAATCAAAAAACCGCAGCAAAATCACTGAAGCATTTCAGGCGACAGTCGACAAGGAAGGCAATGGCAGCCTGAGTCAGAGTAAGTGAATTTTCGTTTCTTTTTGCTATTTCAATTGCGGCTAGAAGTGGGGTTGGAATAGGGATTGAATGCTTCTTCATCAGCAGCTGGGATCGGGTTAGAGAAGGTCTGGTAGGGGGAGGCAATGGGATTGGAGCTTTCAGTGAGAACGGGTGGGCCTACAGTGCGGGGGATCTGGGGAGGAGTGCTTGTGCCGTCGCTTTCTCCCTCTCGGTGGCGCTCACAGAGTTCACGAAAAGATTCACTTCCTTCCCTGCAATTGAGTCCCTTTCAATGGAGAATAGTTTGGGCGAGGGAAGGAGGGAGGGAAGGAGGGAGGGAAGGAGGAAGGGAGATAGTACCAGTTTCGACGTAGTTCGTTGTGTCGCTTAAGCAGCCAGCGGAAGGCCAGCAGGCTGAGAATGAGGGCTGCCAGCAGTGGCAGTCCGACTCCTAGGCCAATCCCGATCATCTGCAGAGATGGATATGGTGAAGCCCCGCCAGACGGCCAATGATCGGACTATCCTGGCGGCCTTAAGCGATTTCGAGGCCTTCGCCAACCGCAACGGCATCTCCCAGTCCGAGGGGTGGAGCTACGGCTCAAATATGGGGCTGCTCAAATACAAGGCCGTTAGTGCCCCCCTTTTTCCCCCCTACCCGCCCTATTGCTCTTGAGCCTAGCCTTGATAATTGACAGCCTACGGCGGGGGTGATGCCGGTGCGCAGCTGCACTTCAGGGGCCCTGGACCTCGGGGGTGATTGGATGGCCATCATCTCATCCAGCTACGATGCCTACGCCAGAGAGATCACTGTCAGGGTGATGGTCTCCAACCAGTGGACGCCGTACAGAAAGCGCGACGAGTACAACGAAAGCCAGATGGCCTGGTATAACTTTTAATCCCCTTCCCTCCTTTCCTACCCTCTCCCTCCAGACAAAAGAATGGGGTGTGATTTGAGGTGGTTCAAAAGACACCCCCTCAACACCGTCGACCGCAAAACACTCCACGAGGTGCTCACCACTACCAATGAAGGCGCCCCCCTCGCCTTCCATCCAGACCGCCGCATTGACTGGCCAAGCATGGGTTCCCTCCTTTCTCTCTCTCTCTCTCTCTCTCTCTCTCTTTCCCTCCCTTTCTCACCTATTCTATGGGAGGAGTAAAGAGCATGCAATTGAGGCCTTTACATACCGAGCAAGGTCTTCATGTCCCTCATCCTCAACGCCGACCAGCTGATCGAGATGATGACCGAGACGGGGGCTAGGATGCGTCGCGTGCTGAGCGAGAACCCGAAGTTCAAGGACTTCCTGGAGCAGGAGACCAACAACCGCATCATCGCCAACTCCAACAACGGCGCCGCGTCCTCCAGCAACGGCCACCGGAACATCAGCCGCTCCCTCTCCGGCGCCATGAATGCCAGCTACTAGGTAAGCATTGCCTCTCACCTTGGAAGTGCCAGCAGAGTAGATAGAGGGCGGTAGAGGGCTTGGCGGAGTAGTGGTGGAGGAGGAAGAGTTGCTTGGAGGGCTGGTAGAGCTGCTTGTGGATGGCTTTGCAGTTGTAGTCGTCGTTGTCGAGCTTCCAGTCTTGTTGACTGCAAAAGCAAATCTATTGCAGGCATTCCTGATTGGACGCCCGTCTTCCTCGCCCAGTAGAAGCGTCAAGAAAATTGATAGCCTCTGTCGCACAGTGATTACTTATCTAAATTTTCTTTGCTTAATCATCTATAGATCAAGGGCTTACTTTTGATTCCGAGTATGACGGTGTCGGGGTTTTGATAGAAATATTCGGCTGGGACATTGATTGTCTGCAAATCAAAGCACAAGACATTTTCAGCCTTGAAACATTAGCAATGAGAGAAAAGACACCTCATTCTCGCAGTATGCTGGGAAAAGGATGGTGTCGATGGCAGGGTAATGGTGTTGGAAGAGAGGGAAGTTGATGATGCCATTGGGGTTCTTGATGCACGGCGTCTGCTCTATCCACAGGAAGTCGATGCGGTCCTTGTGCGGCGGGGAGGAGGCGAAGTAGGACGGGAATCTCTTCTGGTCAGCGTAGCATTCCACCGTTTTACCCAGGAGACAGCACTGGCTGTCAAAGATGATGCCTTCAGGTCCGCAGTTCGGTTTCTTCACCACGCTACCTATTGATAGAGCAATGCATTAGCCTCCAAGAAAATGGAGGGGGGCAAAAGGAGGGCTAAAACCTTGAATGCTAGTGCTGGCCATGGCGGTAGTGGTGGTGGTAGTGGTGGTGGCGGTGGTGGTGTTGATGGGCGGTCGAGTGGACGGCGTGGAGGGAGGAGAAGGGAGTGGGGAGGGAGGCGGCGGCGGAGGTGAAGGTGGTGAGGTAGAAGAGGTGCTTGTTGGGGCTGTGGAGGTTGTCGCCGGCGTCGCCGTCGTCGTCGTCGTCGTCGTCGTCGTCGTCGTCGTCGTCGTCGACGTCGTCGTTGAAGGCGTTGTTGCAGGAGCAAAGGGAATGGTGGCTGGCTGAGGGGAAGGAGGGCTTTGACGGCTGCTGGCGTGGGTGAAGCGCTGGTCGAGATGCGTGGTGAGGGGGAAGGCAGGGGTGCTGGGGATGAGGGGAGTGGCCGTGTTGGTGATAAGGCGAGGAGGAGGGAGAGTGAGGGGTAGGTAGGTGGACGATGGGCGGGAGGCAGTGGCGGCAGTGGGCTTGAGCAGAGGGCTGTAGGTTGCGCTGAAGGGTAGTGGAGGATTGGTGCGTGAAGGGCGGCTCATCTTCGTGGTGCTCTCCGCTTTTTTTTCCTCTTTCCCTAAATACGCTATTTCAGTCCACACTTAGCTCCCTTAGGTGAAGCAAAAGAAAAAAGGGCTACAGCAGGCATTGAGTAGTTGAATGGTGCTGTGGGTGGGCTTAGTGAGGCACTTGGCGCAGTTGTCTCCCATCATGATGAGCTGCTCCAGCTCCGGATAGAGGGCGTAGAAGCGGGGAAGGTTGAAGTGGCCGCAGAAACTCCCTCCTAGGCGCAGAGTTTTCACGCGAGAGGCATCTCGCATCGCGCCGGGCAGGGGGTAAGATACCTTTTCCTGATCCCATCTGTAGCACTGGGCAGCGCTGCTGCTCTACAAACATGCTCTATGCATGTGCGTGGTGTGTGTGTGTGTGTGTTAGAGGGCAGAGAGTTGATTGGGAGGGAGGGAGGGAGGGAAAGAGGAAGGGAGGGAGGGAGGAATGGAGAGGGAGGAAAAGAGGAGAGTACCGGAAAGCAGGTGCAGTATTTTGAGTCCAGGCATTTGATGCTGATGTAGGGGTTGGCGAGGACGATGAGGAAAAGGAGTTTCAGCACGCTCACCTCCAGCAGACCCATTCTCTCTCTCTCTCCCCTTCCTCGTTTCGCTTCCTCTAGACAAGCCACTCTGCTCCTTTATACTCACAAGCCACGCCTACTGCTATTTGCTATGAGACATATGGAAGGCGCTTGGGTTGGCTGGCTGCTTATTTATCACCCCTATATGATGCAAGGGGAGGGCAGGAAAAAGGGGTGCAGCTTAGGGAGACTTAGCAGTGGCTTACACCATGTTGACCAACGGAAGCGGGGCAGTGATTGATAGTGAGAATGTGGACTTGCTACCACCGGGTGGCTTGGGTCAGGGCGCGTGTTTCCCTTCATTGTTTAATCAATCACTCACGCACTCAAATTACATCCCCTACCCATCTTGTCTTTTCTCAAGTATTCCTTATCAAAGATATTTTTCAAAAAGAACAAGTCTCGTGATCTCTCTGCCTAATCTACGCTATAAAAGCAGCGGAAAATGCACCAAAGCTCAAACCTCAGATTGCCAGCTGCCTGCCTGCCTGCCTGCCTTCAAATCTGCAATGGCCAGCCGTTGGAGTGAGCGCAACCCGTCCAAAAACGCCAAGTAAGGACAGATTTTGTGCGTGGGTGGGAAGGGCTGGTGTGTCTAAAGCGCCCTTCATTTGCATTCCTTCCTTCCCAGTCTTTCCCAGGCCTAACAAAGAAGGGCCCACTTTTTTGGCGCCATTTTTATATCCGGTGCGATGATTAAGCTGGGTTTGCTTGCAGAGGGATTTGCCGTCTTTGCGGTCGTTCTATCGTCAATAAAGAAACTTTTATCAAGCGCCATCCATGCATGGATGATGGTAAATTGAAAATTGCAAACTGACAATTGCTAAGAATTTTCCACACTTGGCAGTTGCTCGGGCTGGAGCTCTCCAACCGCCAAAATACACAAAGGCTGAACTTCTGGAGTATTTCTCCAAAACCCAACTAGGTCCACCATAATTTACTTTGCTGAAATTAAGGGGGTGAGTTTATTTTGATGACAGAGGCGAAAATGACTGGCGCAAGTGGAAAGGGCGGCGCCAGTTTTGGGGAGGACAGGCCGGAGCGAATTTGCATCAACGGGGAGTGGTACGTGCGTGAGAGGGGCGAGGATGCTGGGGATGAGGCAGCGACTGCTGAGTCAGGGGCGGACGAGGAGGAGAAGGATTCGGCGCCCTCAGTGGGGGATTTGAGCGGATGGCGCACTCCATCTCCCATTCGATCAACCTACTACCCAACACTGCATTCGCCTAGCCTCAGTTTTTACCGCATTTCACAGTCATTTCCTAGAAAATCTAAGCATTGCTTTAAGGTCGCTATATGGAGGAGGAGGATGAGCGAATGGAGGACGAGTTCCTTCAACAGTCTCAACAGGCCAAGGGACGATTTTCTCCGCTCCCGCCATATGAGAGGGACGCACCGCTTCTTTTGCCCGAGGTAATTTTCCTCTGCACTAGCTCTGCAGCATTGCGTCTTTATCACTGCATTATCACTGCATTGCGTCTTTCTTCCCCTTTTTGCAGAGACCAACAACAGAGCAGCTTCTGTTCGAGCAAACTATGGGCAAGGGAGTGGGAAAGGAAGGGGAGGCAGTGGATGCCTCCGGCGGAGGGCAGCGTGCTGAGCTCGAGGCGCCAGCGGCCACTGATCACGTCCCAGTACCCTCCCACGGCCAGCCAGGACTCCCTTCAAATCCCAATACTCAGCCTCTAGGTAGGTTTTGGGAGCAGCATGAATTATTTTTCGTAACCAGGCCGCTTATTCAAACTTCTGTCATGAGTAGCTTTCTTTATAATTTGCAGGGGGATGCTAGTCCAGAAAATATAGTGGAAGGAGTGAGATTAGGGTGGCAGCAATTGGGCTTAAATCGATTTAGAATGGTGCGTTTGCAACTTCGCCTAGGCGTTATTCTTCGTCATGAGTCCCGTGCTACTGGTGATGTGAGTTTCAGCTATTTTGAGCCTTCAAATAACACAGCTCTTTTTTCGCATCAATCCTTTGTTCTTTCTACGGCTAAGGATCTTCAGTTGCTGCTGGCTCTTTTAAAAACAATCGATATTAGAGAACAGGTCAATAAAAATTTTGCTAGGTCTTCTAAAGACTGCATTTATGCTTTTCAAGTTTTAGAAATTATCTATAATCATTTGTAGATTGGGCCGAACGCGATAGGACTGTCATGGATTGCCATGTTTTCCCCTACAGCTTGTCTTTTTGGTTTGCTGTGAATTACTGTCTCCGATACGCGCTGAGTGTGCAAGATTTCACGCCTACTAGATTAAGTGAGATTATAAGCCATGACCCTAAATACCCATTTTCCGATGCCTATGATATTCATCCGATCAGAAAACGCGCAATTTTGACCTATGTCGCAGATTTTTTGAACTGCCTTATCAATGTATTTTTTGTGAAGCCAGATGGGACTGAAAGGCAACTTTTTGGCGTTTTTGGGTCAATTAAGCAAAGTTCGTCAATTATTTCCATAGCTTATGCATCGGATATGAACATTGATGGGAGTAGAGTTAAAAAAAGCTGGTTTGTCTCATCAGGCGGATTCGTGACGGGAGGGAAAAAGAAACTCAGTAATAGCAATTGGAATGAAAGCAAGGAGCGTTGGATTGGCGTGATTGATCCTACTTATTTCATTCGAACTATGACTTGTTCTAATTTTTGCGGGTTTAGTGTCAGCGTGAAAAGTGGGCGACTAACTTTAAAAGCACTGAAACGTCATGAGTCCGATTGCTTGCATAGAAATAACGCAGAATCCGTTCAGTCTTCCGCTCGCATACATTACATTACTAAGCAATGCTTGCCTAGGATAACTTTGCTTACAGCTCTTAGCAAATGCGGCTTCCACGATTTTTCACCTTCCCGTTTGCACATTCCTTCCCTTCTTGTCTATGATTTGGAGACTTATCAGACTGAAAATATGTCTGAAAAAGCAAAATCAAAAATCTGGTTCTCCCATCACCTGCTTTGCGCTGTTTTTACTTGGAGTTTGGATGGCATTGAGACTCAAACAGAAATTATATATAGGGCTAACTACCTAGATAATTATAGCTGCATTTTCGATATTATAGGAAAATGGATTTCAATCGCTTGCAAACAAAAAGAATTAATGGAACAACGTTTCTCAGGACTTTTGAGTCGGGTAAAGCGAGAATTGGATTTTCAGGAAGCGAAGGGCAACAAAGGTTATTTCTATCACAGCATTGCTAGGCTATTGGAAGCAATCGAGCGTCACATTGGGACTCTGATACTGGGTGGCTGGAACTCCAAGGCATTCGATCTTTTCATTCTCCATCATGAAGGTTTGCTGTATGCACTAAAAAATTTATTCACAGACATTAATTTGGTCAAAAAAGGAACCGGAATTATGCTAATTTCAGCATGGTCAAAGGATTTGAAAATAGGCTTTCGATTCATTGATTTCATGAGCTACGAATCACCCACTACTCTAGATTCCTATTTAAAGTCAAACAAAAATTTCCTTCCCTCTAATTGCTTGGGGAAAACTAAAATTCCATATTTCAAGGTGCAGTGTGCTTTGAAAAAAAATGCTGAGGCTGAGGAATCGTTTCAATTTTCTTACAGCGATTTTTATTCCCCGCTAACCAAATCAAACACCTTAAATGATGAATACGACGTGTTTCAGCACTTTTTGCGCCAGCAGAATGGCGATGAAAGTAAGGCTTTGAAAAGCGGAGGGTGGAAGGAGGTGCCTAAAAGTGGGGAGGAGGTGTTTGAGGAGATGAAGAGAGGATGGGAGGAGCGAGGGTTGAGGACGGGGAAGGACGTGCTGGAGGAGTACGTGAGGAATGACACTCTGCCGCTCCTTCTCATCTCCCTCAACAAATCCAAAATGGCTCTTGCGCAAACTGGTCAGGACATGTTTCGAGACTATCTTTCCATTTCTGCTTTCATGTTCAACTATTTAATTTCTTTCGCGCAAAAACGAGGCATTCGATTTTACGCCTTAGGCGAGCGATTAACTACGCTTCTGAGGGACTATACAATAGGCGGTCTGAGTTTTCTTTCTGTTCGCTATTCAAGCCAGGGTCTGGAGATGCCAAAAAGACGGCTAGAGCCGCCGACTGCTGAGGAACTGAGAAAGGCGGAAGGCATGCCGTTCGGAGAGCCGGAAGCAGATGGGAGTCGACCCAAAGTAGATGTCATCAACTGCTACGATGGTTTCCTTTTACCGCCATTATTACGTCACCCTTGTCTCCCTTCGCAATGCTTCACTTCATTTCAGCCAACGCAATGTATGGCAAATCGATCGCTAGTTCTGAAATTCTCTATGGCCTGCCTGTGGTTCGCGACAGTGGCAACAATTTCAGTGGCGTCATTTGCGATAACCCAAGGTTCGAGTCTACCTTTCTGCAACTCTTTTGACATTTTTATTTTTTTCTAGAAAAGCGACAATTGCACAGCTGTTGGCTTTTCACGAGTTTAGCACTGGCGATATTGTGCAAAGCGAGTTTAAAGACGGCGGTGAGGTTTATGTTTCTATTTATGGGTTTGAAAAGGCAATAGAAGAAATTTGGCATCAGACAATAGGCGCATATTTTCAACGCTACATTCAGCATTCAAGCGCCAAAATTGCCAGTCATTCTTCCGGGAGGCTAGGGGGTGGGGAGGAGAAAGAGGGAGAGGAGAGCGAATTTGTGGATAATGAGGATGCGGAAGGACAGGTGAAGCAGTTGGAAGTTGAGCTGGCAGAGGCTCGGCGTAGAGAAGCTGGCTGACTACATCGACAATGGCATCTCCATCCGCTTCCTCCAACACAATCTGCACAAGGGGCAGCTGAAGTCTGACAACGTCCACCTCATCCCCCACATCACCAACCTCCACGCCCGCCAGTGCATCAGCGGAGCCCTCTGGCCCTTCGGCCTCTAAGCCCCCACCCCACCTTCATTCTACCCTCAACCTACTACCCTCCTTCTCACCTTATCTCAAAACTAGCCAGATTTCATCTTCCTTTTCAATCTCCAACTACCTTTTTAATCCATTGACTGCCTTTTTTAACATTGAAATTTTACGATCCATGAATGTTCACTTTTAGTTTTATTACTTCACCGCATCTTTTTTGTCTACGCTAAATACCAACTGAATATCCATTTAAAAAAAGTTAATTTCCCTGAACCAAGTCCTCTGAAGAGACAGGAATGAGGCAATGATCAATGGTGCAAGCTGACGTGCTGGGTGAAGGCTGGGCATAGCGATGGCTCCAAGCTTCCAGCATGCATTCCTTGTAGAATTCCTCTGTATGAACATCATAGAGAGAAATATCAGCCTCAACTTTTTCTTTAAGAACCTGATAAAACAATGGCTCATTCCAATTAAACAAATCTTAAGTGTAGTGACTCTAACGTCAAAAGCAGCCTTAGCAAAGCTACACTCACAGAAGGCCAAGAAAGCCTGGCAGGACACTGCAGCAGATTTAGGGCAGAGAGCTGATGAGCTATCCAGTGCCAGCAGCAAGTAGAACTGGTTTTGCTCATGTGACATGCACATAAACGGCTTCCACTGAGTCTGAATATTGAATTAAAATCAATAATATATAATTAAAAACTAAAATAAAGAGACTTACAATAAAATACTTACGCATTTCCTCAAAGGTCATTTTTGGATGGTAAATCATTGTAATATTTTTTGAGTTCATATTGCCCTGACTGTTGCAAACTGCGGGCTAGATGTACAGAGGTTAAGCAAACAAAAGACAGCCTGCTGATTTAGCGGCATGCCAAGTCTTGAACAAGGCAGAAAAAATGATAGCTTTGTTAGCTAGCGAAAGTATGATAGTTAAGTATGTCGATAGTGGAGTGCTGACTCATAGGGAAGCTATAATGCTGTGCAATTCTTGGGATTACGAAGGAGAGCCAGATCCCATCAGCGACCTACGAGATGCCTTTGCAGGAGTGGTCTGCTGCATCCTTGACACTTCGCCACACTCTATCAGTGAGGGACGTCTGCGAGAGTACCGCAAAATCCTTTGCATTGTTTTCGCTGATGAAGAACGAGAAGTTTGATTTTTACGGGCAATTTTCAGAATATAAATTTTTTTTCAAATGCTTTAAGATGCTTATGAATGCCATCGAAGGAATGGATGGGAGGTACTGGGCTTGGCCAATCGATCGAATCGTGCAACTGAAAGCCCTCTATGAAGTCTGCCGACTCGCTTGGAAGAAGGCTTGTGAAAACACCAGTTACGAAAACTTTTTCCCACTGCCATTTGATGCTTTGCTGTCAGAGGTAGATACTAGCAGTGATGGTAGCACTTTAGATACAGATGATACGGATACAGATTATTATCTTTAAATGAATTTTAATTTAGGAGATACCTCCCCATAGATTAGGAAATGTCCCCAGTGAATTTTAGATTAGGAGATGGCCCCCCATAGATTAGGAAATGCCCCCAAAATTGATTATTGTGATTAGCTCATTGTGAGAATAATGTGAACATCATCAAAGGCTGAGGGAATATGGGCAGATGCAGAGGCGCTCACTTGTGTCAACATAAACACGACCTCAGAAGGAAAATACTGGGTGGTATACGTATATGGCCCGCCATTGGCAACATACACTGAGATAAGGGACAGAGGAGAAGTGTACGTACATGCGCTCCCCCACTTGGCAACATGGGCTGAGATAAGGGGCAGGAGAAGAGAAGGAGAGCGCTCATTCTGCCCCAAAATTGGTAGGTGCAGCTTTTGCAACCTCCACTCCCCCTTCCCCTCCCCATCCCCATCCCCAGTGGTAGGTGCGTTTTCTGCAACCTCCACTGCCTAGTGGTAGGTGCGACTTTTGCAACCTCCACTCCCCTCCCTCTCCGTCCCCGTCTACAGTGGTAGGTGCGGCTTTTGCAACCTCCACTCCAGTGCTTTCCTACCATCCATGTACTGGGCGGCCTTCTATCCGGAATTTGTTTGGCTCTCCCTCTGTCACCGCCAGCAGATGGAGCAGCCGCTCTGAGTGTGCAAGGTTGGGACTGGCAATTCAGCTTCTCCAATGTCACATCAAATTTTGTAGGAGAAACTGGCCAGACTAAGTGAAGTCTTGGCTAGTCTCCTTTTCGGCAACTTTGCTGGCGGAAAATGGAGCAAGATATGAAGCCAAGGATCTCCAATGTATTCTTCTTGAAACTTGCTCCAAGCAATTTTTACGGTAAATCATGATGGGATGTATTTCAGGCTCAAATTTTTACGAGCCAACTACACAGAGGATGATTCTACCACTTGACGAGACAGTGTAACTACCTGATCTTCTTTAACATCTTCTACTCATCCAAATGCAAGCCTCTAGTCATTTTTTATCCATGAGTAATTGAGGAAATTGGCGAGGCAAACAAGGTGAATCAGAAAACTCCGTCCTGGACGAGCACAACTACTTCACCTGAGTTGATACCAAAATGCCAAGCTATTCTGCCAGGCTCTTCTTTGCCAACTTTTACTGCGAATAACTTGATACCGAAAAGCCAGTCTATTCTGCTTTTTCTTTGCGATCTTTTTATGCAGATGAAATGACAACTGAAGCAATTTATTCACTTGCTTATTTGCAAATAGCAATTGAAAAAACGATCGAAAAAAGTAGAAACTGGTCAACACATTTTATCAAAATATGAATATTGAACAATCGAAAGACAAGAAGTAGTATAAATGAAACTTAGGTAAAATACCGGTTTTCACACCTTTGTAAACTGAGCACGCAAAGCGTAATTAGTTGGAAACTGCAGTCATTGTAGCGTAGTTAGAGCATAGTTAGAGCACTTTTAGAGCGCTTTTAGTGAAAACTGCATTCTCATTAGTATTTTGTTTACTTAGCATGAGTGAAAAGGGTTAAGATGGGTGGTAAAGGCCCCCTCTCATATACTACTTTAGGAGAGGCAGCTCAGGGAAGGCAGGCTGGAGGAGGGAGTCCACCTGAACACAGAGCTGCACCAGGAGATCCCAGATGGGGACCTCAGTGGACAGAGGCTTGGAACCCTGCACATCCGATGGATTTGATGGGAGACTCTTCAGCCACACTGCAGGAGTCTGAGGACAATGTGCTGGCCTATGAGGCCTGTGATGTTCGAGCTCTATGACCTGAAGGACTACCTGGACTCCTTGGACTTGGGTCCAAGGAGCAACAGCAGGTCACAAGATGCATGGCCCAAGTGGCTGCAAAAGTAGATGCAGTGCAATCGGTGATGGACGAGGCAGGCAGAGTGGCCTATAAGGTGGATGAAGCAGCACTGTTCAGTGGAGCAGGAGTGACACAGCCCTGCAGCCCTGAAGACCAACAGCTCGCCCTCCCTGCAACCTCACCTCCACTTCCTCCGCTATGCCAACAGAGGGAAAGAGTGGTAGTGCCACATCCTCTAGGCACTCTGGCAACCAGCAGCCAAACTCCACCCCCTGTCCATCTTCCTGGAGGCCACGGACAACATGCCGGTGGACAAGCTCTGGTTCAGCGTCCACCTGGACATCTTGTACACCCTCCAACGCCTCAGGCGGGCCTGTCAATGCCCCCAAGGATGGCCTATGGAAATCATCCTATTCGCCCTCATAGCTCCCCTCCTCAGGCCAAGCTTCCACAGCTGGCCATCGGCTATCAGGATGGACATAGGAGCCCTCAAGGCCCTCCTCTTGCAGTGGTGAAGTGGCAGTATGGGCAGGTGGCACAGAGAGGCAAGATAGGAGCTCCGGTTCCCTTCCTGCCCAAGATCTGGATGCCACCCCCTCAACTTTTCTTGCCAACGCCCTCCTCTCGCTCTGGAATGCCCAGCCGCCCTTCTTCTCCCGCTTGTCGCCCGGCACAGATGGAAAGAGGAAATTCGCTGGGCCAACTCTTCCAGGAGCCTTTCGCTTTCAGGCCCCCTCTCTTTGAGCCTCACAGAGCTCTAGGAGGGCTTCCAGGCCTGCCAGACCTACCGCCCTTTCCAGCGGTGCCGGGGACCATCCCCTTCCCATCTCCGGTGTCCCGTCCCACTCTGGCCCTACCCCAGAGACTGCCTTCCGGACTGGCTGCTGCCACAGGAGCACAAGTACATGGACAGGTCCCTCGGGTCCCGCACACCTACAGAACCCTCCAAGAGCAGTGGCCCTACAGCCCAGTCATCATCCACCTCCTGCTCCCCCCACATCAACCCTTCCAGGGATGCCTCTATTGCAACCACTGCCCCTGCCAATGTATCCATGGCATCTGGTGCAACTGCCGCCAGTGCCAGGGAGGACACCAAGGCCATGGATGCCACAATATACTCCTTGGAGCAGACCTTGGATCAGGAGGGAGGGAGAAGGAGGCGCACCTGCTTGGACTCCACCTACCTGTGCTTCTGCTCCCGAAGCAGAGGTGGCACCCTCCACTGCCAGCTCTTCAGGGAGCCCAGGCACTTTTGACTTGCATGACCTGGCACAACGGCCTCAGAGACCTGATGCATGAGCAAGGCCTGGATAGGCAGGAGGATTGGTGGGTGGAAGAGGGAGATGGGCACAAAATTGCAGAGGACCTCCAGGCAGGGGCCCTAGTAGTACAGCAAGGAGGCGATGTGGTCTCTGCTGAGGCAGGCCAAGGACTTCCAGAGGCAGTGTGGGAACTGGACCAGTTCATGCTGGTGCGTGCTGCACAATGGCATCTAGCACCTGCCTCTCCTCAACTGCCTCATTCTGGCAGTTGGCTGCTACAAACGTGGTGGCCTCATGACTGATGCCGCAGTACTAGCTGATGACACAACATGAACAAGCCCAGACGCAGAGGCCACAGACTGCTGGACCCCAGGAGGACCCGGAGCTGGACCACTTCATTCAACAGCTCCGCAATCAAGCCCCCCCTCATGACCCCTCCAGCCCCCTTCGTGAACCCCTACCAGGCCCCATCGCACTGCCTGCATGAGGGAGCCAGACTGGAGGCAGATTGTTTGCCTCTCTGTGCCAACCTCCACCTCTCAGCTTGCCTTCCTCTACTCCTAGCGGCAGATCCTGGGTGGATCTTTTTGCCCACCCCACTCCATGCTCATGCCCTGCCCATCAGAATCCAGCAGGAGGCAATGAGCCATCAGTGACTGTCAATCTGGTGTCACTGGAAGGAGACAGAGGAAGACAGGAAGCTGGAGCAGGGCCGGGCAACCCTCCCCCACCTCCCCAGCCACCCTCGGCAGCCAGTGGAGCCTTGGAGGGCGTGGCCGGGAACTCCAGCCTGGTCTCCATTGACGGGATCATCAAGGGCGTGGAGAACATCAATGATTGCATTGCCCACAAACTCGGCAGCGCCAGTCTCTGTGACCTCCCACCCCTGGAACTACCACTCTTCTCTGGGGATTACATCCAGTATCCCACCTGGAAGCAGCACTGGAAGCTCTGGATAAAACAGTGAGTAGAAGACCCAGCCACTCACATGATCTACCTTTCAAAGGCCTTGAAAGGAGCAGTGGCAGAGAAGATCAAGTCATTCCTGAGCATGGAGAACATCTATGAGCAGGCCATGAAGGTCCTGGAGGACACCTACAACAACCCAATGGCACATGTCCAGGAGGCCCTCAGCTCCATCCAGGCCCTTCCTGGAGCCGACTGTCCTGAACCAGGAGGTGGAGTTGCAGTGCAACAAGAGCACACTGCTGCAGTCCCAAATGGCCACGGAGTCCTCCTCCTCCTCATCCTCCTCACGGCCCAAACAGCCCACTCGCAAACAGCTCTACTCCAACACTTTGATCCTTTCTGTCTCCTTCTCTCAGCAGAAGGATGCCAGCAAGAACTCAGGCGGCAAAACGGATTAGAGGTGCTCCATCTGCATACAAAGGCATAAAGCAGTGGACTGCAATCAGTTCAAAAGCGCCAAACAGCACAAGGACCAGATTGCTAAGTACGATCACTGCTACTGCTGCCTCACCAAAGGGCACACTGTCTCACAGTGCCACAGCCCTTACAACTGCAGCAACTGTGACAGCAGCAGCCACCACTCAGCCCTCTGCTACATGACCTACACTGACAACTCTGCTGCTGGCAGGCAGCAGGGTACCCAACAATGCTCGCCCAGCCAGCAGCAGCAGTTGTACGGACAACAACATTAGAAGAAAGCCTCCTCTTCCTCCTTTTCCAGACCCTCCTCTTCCCAGCACAAACCTCAGAAGAAAGACGGCTGTCAGAAGGAGGGGAAGAAAGGAGGGAGATGACCTGGAGGTGGATCCTCGCTGCCGATGGCCATGACAATGATGATGGAGTTGGCGTCCAACTTCAGCAAGGCCATTGGCAGCTGCAATGAGTCCATTGTGCTACACTTCAACGCCAAAGTGGCCACCTTTACCATCCAGGACAGCCCCATCTCCAAGACCAACAAATGTCTCCTGGTCACAGGCTCACACATCACTTGCATTGAGAAGTACACCAGAGAACTCCTCGGCCTTCCCGTGATAGGAGAGGAGGTGGTGAGTGTGGGTGTGATTGGAGAGTCTCTGAGACAGACGAGAAGGATGACGATCATGCAGCTGTTCCTGCACATGGCCAATGGGCTCAGCATGCAGCTGAAGGCCAGGGCTGTGGAGGACATCTGCCCACCCATCAAGATGCTCCCCTCTCTGTTGCCCAGCTAGTGGGAGGAGATTAGGGTGGAGTGAGTACCTGGTGCTTGAGAATATGCCACCAAAGATGGGCTCTTTGTACATGCCTGTGCACATCCTCATCAGCCTGGACGTCGGCAGACAAGATGACCCAAGAAGCAGACATCTCTCCCCTCCTCTCCATGAACAACACTCCAATTGGGCAACTCCTCATCGGCGCCCCACAACTCGAGGTGATGCTCTCCAGGAAGAAGAGGAGAGAGGCATCCATACTTGTGAATGCAAGTGTGAGTGAGGAGCTCAACGAGCTCTACACCCTTGAGAGTGAGGGTCTCACTGAGAAGGAGATCCAGGAAGACGCCTGCACCACTGACCTTCAGCAATTCAAGGACGACCTCCAGCACAGTACTGGAGGCGATTTCAAGGACCCCTTTTCATTCAGGGATGGAGGGTTCCCAGAGGGGGCCAGAGATGGGAAGAATGAAGCCCTGAATTGCTTGCACAGTCTGTGCAGAAAGCTGGAAAAGTGGACAGACCTCCGAGACACTTTTCACTTCTCCATCAAACAGATGGTGGAAGCAGGCTATGCAGATGATGTGCTCCTGGAGGAGGTGGAAAGGCAGGATAGGCAGGTTTTCTATCTGCCCTGCTTTCCAGTTGAAAAATCCACCTCCCAGCATACAAAATGCCAGCCAGTCCTTGACCCAATGGCTTGTGTCCTGCCAAACACACCCTTCAATGATCTCCTTGAGACAGGACCACAGCTGTTGGGTTCCTTGATGGGGATCTTGCTCTGATACAGATTCTCGGAGATCTTGGTGGTTGGATACCTGGAGAAGGCGTTCCTCCAGATCCTCCTACTCCTGGAGCACAAAGACCTGGCCAGATTCATCTGGCTCTGGGACCCCACCAAGCCGGCAGGGTTTGAAAACTACACCTACCTGAGGCTCACCCACGTGGGCTTTGGGTTCAAGCGCAGCCTAGCCATCCTTCAAGTCGTCATCAACTCCTTCTTGGAGGAGGAGGGCTCAGAGCTCTCAAAGGAGATTCAGTCCCTCATCTATGTGGACAACATCACCTTCAACGCCTCCAACATCACTGAGGCAATGTGGAAGAAGAGAGAGTCAGTGGCCATCTTTGCTGCAGCCAAGATGAACCTCAAGGAGTTCATCAGCAACAGCAAGGTCTTCAATGTCAGCCTCTCCGAGGAGGAGAAAGTGAAGATGGAGGGATTGAAGGTGGCATCGGCTGGGACATCACCTTTGACACCTTCTACATTGGCCACATGGATATCAAGTTCCCCCTCTGGCCCTGCACCAAACGGACCATCATCAAGACGTTTGCCCATCACTTCAACCTGCATGGCCTACACTCACCTGTCATCATCCTCCCCAAACTCCTCTTCAGCCAGATTCAGGCTGATGGATACAACTGGGATGACTCAGTCACCACCCAGTTTAAGGACTGGTGGAAGGGGGTTCTGGAAGACCTGGAAGGATTGCCTTCAGTGAAGATCCAAAAGAGGGCAGCCTGGTCCCCTCAGTCAAACATCTGGCTGCTGGTCTTCATGGATGCAAGCAGCAAGGCTCACAGCTGCTGCTATGCCTACTCCTTTGCCTCCACTGCCTCCCGTCCCATCCCCATTGCCATCCTCAACAAGAAGGGCAACTGCCGCAAGATCACCAGTGGTGCCTATTGCACCCTTCTCATCTTCAAAGCCTCTCCCAATCCAGGACGTCTGGAAGACATGCCAAAGCTGGAGTTGCTGGCAGTGGAGAAGGCGGCAAAGCTGTTGCGCTTTGTGGAGAAGCAGTTGCCAACCACAATTGGCATGGTCAAGAAGCGGGTCTACACAGACAGCCTGATCGCTCTCCAGCAGATCCACCTGGGATATGGACCTACCACCTACATCAACAACTGGATCACCAACATCTGAAGCCTGCAGGAGTCCCTGCACTTCTCCCTCCATCACATCTGCATTGGGGACAACCCCGCCGACCTTGCCTCCAGGGGCATACGCTTTGCAGACTATCTGCAGAGAGACATCTTTGGCCTCTGGTTCTATGGCCCCAGCTGGGCCCAAGGTGAGGCCTGCCACTTCCCCAACTGGGAGCCCCCCATCCACAAGGCGGACAGTCTGGCTCCGCTGGAGTGGAAGCAGGAGGAGAAGAGCTTCAGGCCAGAGTACCACATCATGGTGAATGCAGCCCACAAGCTGGTCGTCAGGTACAGCTTCCCTGGTCCCTTCCACATGCAGGCCAAGCAGTACCTCCACAAAGGAGGTCTCTCTACCCTCCTTTGAGTCACAGCCTACATGCGCAGAGCCTGGAGGAAGGCTAAAGGACTGCCCAATCCAGGAACGGCAACAGTGATGGCAGATGAGAAAGAGGCCTCAGAAGAGCTCTGGGTCCACTATCTCCAGATGATGGCCTTTGGGCGAGTCATCTCCATCCTTTCTAAGGAAAAGGGCCATCTACCCTCTTCAGAGGCAAACCTGGTCAGGGACTTGGACTTGTTCCTGGGGAAGTCCGGATTGTTCTGCTGCGGCAGCAGGTTGGCCATGGCCAACATCCCTGTGGATGCAAAACACCTGCTCCTCCTCCCAAACAACCATCCTTTTAATGTCCTCCTCATCCTCCACTTTCACGATTTGGCAGGACATTTGAAGGCGAGAGTGACAACCAGACTCTTCAGGCAGCGCTACTGGATCACCAGTGCTATCCAGAAGATGCAGTTTTTCATTAGGCTGTGCAGCATCTGCCATTGCTTTAAGGCAATGCCATTTGCTTCTCCTTGCTTCCGCCTGTACCAGGCTCTTTGATTTGACAGTGCATGTGCTATGCAGCATGTGTCTATCGACTTGAAAGGGCCAATCAGCTACATTCAGGTCTATTGAGACCCTGAACTGAAGCTGGAACCGTACTGCAATAATGATAAGGTGAAGGCGTTGATGGTGGAGAGGACTGGCTACATCGTGGTCTATCTTTGCCAGGGCCGTTGCGCTCCAGCTCATCCCCAACCTAGAGGGCCAGAGCATAGCCAACAGCCTCAGGACCATCATGGCCAGGGTTTGCTTCCCTCGTCAAGTCTACTGCAACAATGCAAAGCCTCCTCTCTGGGCTACTAAGTCCCTGTTCAGCAGGGCCAGCTCAGGGGAGTGGAAGGCCAATGACCCTGCCATCACTGCCTTCTTCACCAAGAACCACATCTGCCTACACACCATCCCTCCTACTCATCCAGCGTCCGCAGGCTCAGTGGAGAATATGGTGGGGCTGACGGCAAAGGTGCTGAAGAGATTGGCGGCTGGACACAAGCTGAAGGAGTACAAGTTGATGCTCCTCTTGGCCCAGACCAAGGCCATCATCAACTGCAGGCTGCTCTTTGCATATGGCGAGAGCAGCTCTGTCATCACTCCGTCATCACTCCTGCACACTCCATGCATCCTCAACTCAACCTTGTACTTCCTCCTAACTGGGATGATGAAGTGAAAGACCCGGAGGTGCTGTAGGGGGAGAGAGGGAAGCTGCTGAAGGTAAAGGTGTAGTAGCACCAGCTGGCCCAGCTCTGGCAGGTGTTTAAGGAAAACTTGCCCCAGGTTTGGATCAAGGAGTGCAAGAACCACTACAAGCCCAGGAAGTGTGAGGCTCAGAGAGAGCCTATGGAAGGAGAGCTGGTGTGGCTGAGCAGAGATGATGCTCCTAGACATTCCATCAAGCTATGTGGTCTAGTAGAGCTCTTACCATCTTGCCATTCAGAGCCTCAGGAGGCAATGGTGCTAGTGAGGTGGAGAGTGAAAGGTGGCGGCAATCACAACAAGTTGATGCGCTGCCACATCTCCAACCTCATCCCCATCCTCTATGAGCCACCAACAGTGTATCCAGTTATCGATGCCCCTGAAGTTCCACCCAGACCATGGGGAGTAGGAGCAGGAAGAGAGGGACAGGAAGGAGTGGACCTGGAACTGGAGGTCGACGACGAGGTTGCTGATGATGTCCATGCCCACCCTGGCCAGCAGGCCCTCCAAGGACAGGCACACATCCCCCTCCCTTCCACTCCCAGGACCCTTCCCTCAAAGGAACCAAAGAGGAGCATTCTGAAGCACCAGTTGGAAAGACGGCACAGAGTGATGTACGAGTCCCTGGATGAAGCAACTCTAGGAAGCCAGCCAACTTAGGACTTCGGCTATTTTGTACTATCTGGTCTTTTATTCTGCTATGGTCAAGTTTGCATTAAGCTTTAAGGCTTCGCAAGCGAAGCCTACGCAGTTGCTGGTCTAGTTTGCATTAAGCTTTAAGGCTTCACAAGCAAAGCCTACGCAGTTGTCACTATACAACGTTTTTGACCAAGCCTAAGCCTTTCCAAGAGTTACTATACTGACGGGGGAATAAAAGACCACATAGTACAACATACCCGGACTTCTACAATGTCTGCCCGCCGAGGACTCCTAGGGACACTCAGGCTCTGCTGTCCCTCCAGGAAGAGCGACAAGAGCAGGAGCTCATCCACCTATGCATGGAGTTCCTTGGCTTGATTAGAGGCTGCTACAGAGACAAGGAGCGGCTGAAGCTCCAGTCCCAGCAGCATTCTGAGGCACAGCTGAGAGGAGAAGACCCGGCTGATGCACAGCAAAATGAGCAGTTCAGGAGCTGGGTCTCTCAGGATGCATCCCTGCCACACTCTGTCATGCAACAACAGTGCCACTGGCTTTGCCGCCTCAGTGGATCTAGAGAGAGAGCTGGGAAACAAGGGACCTTTCCCTGGCTGTTGCTAGGCATGCTCAGCTTAGTGTGTTTTGGAGGCAGTGTTGGTGCCACTCCTATTCCATCATGCAGATAGCTGCAAGCAGACTTCAAAGGCCAGTTGCCCACTCCTCCTCTCCAAGTCCCTCAGGAACCTCTTCAACCCCCTTCAGTCTCCACAGAGCCCCCTCCACCTGGAGTGGACTTCTACATTTGCCCTAAGGTGCTGACAGGAGGAAGATTGTTCGTCTACCCAGACTTCCACCACAACTGCTCCATAGACCACTGGAAGGAGGATGTTGTCTACCACCCAGTTGACCTCTACATCAACCACTATTGCCTTCCAATGGTCCCTGCAGCTAGGTGTCAAATAGAGTTCCAGCACTACCACACCTACACCTCCTTCTTCAACCAATGGTTGAAGGTAGCCTGGAAGGACTTAAGATCAGTGGCACTGCTGGACGAACACTGCATCTGCATCCTGGAAGAACACCAGTACCAGATCTTCAAACATATCTTCTATCTCAACCCCACCAATGGCCTGCGAGCAATGCTGAAGTGACAGGACATTGCGGCTGAAGTGAAGGGATTGATGATCTTCATCAGCCAGTGTCATAGGGCGGAAGTAAAACGGATTTATCCTAATCAGCATCTGCCAGAAAATTGCTTCTGCTCCTTGTTCATGCTGGTGGAGTGGATGAATCGACAGATTCTCTACTTGCCTGAAGTAGGCATTAGAGACTTGACCTGGTTCAGCACAGAGGTGTACTGCAATCAAGTGATCTGGTTTGTGTTTGTGGACAAGACCAACAAGAACAACATTGGCGAATACTTGGACTGAAGTAGTCTAAGAATCAGAGAGATTTAGGACCTGATTTAGGACCTGAGAGATTTAGGGCAGAGAGATTTAGGACCTGAGCTGAGCCAAATGAAACGCATCGGACTGAAGCCTTCACACTACTATCAGTTCCTGCTGAAGGGCTTTCAGTTCAGCTCCTCTCTCGGACTTTCCAGAAGGAAGAGGCTAGTGGATCTGACTGAGCCACTAGCACATCGGTGCAAATGCATCAACACCATCCATGAGAGGCTATCTCAGCTGGAGAAGACAAAGAACAGCTCTGACCCAGTCTCTCCTAAGCTGCACTTCATCATAGAGGTGATGACTAAGTTCGTCCATGACAGTGTACAGGCTGGCTGCTTCCGACGGAAGGACGACAGTTTCCGTGCCTCTGTTCCCGGCTACACCCAGAGCAGCAGCCCAGACGACACCTGTCACAGCCTTGCTGTAAACCCTTTGGCTATGTCCTAGCTCTTTCCGCCTCGGTTACACTTCACCGTGCCCGATTTCCAGCGGTCTCAGCTATCGGTGGAACCTACCTCACCGAGCTCGATGCAACGCCGCTTCCTGCGGCCTAGGCTTTCCTGCCGGACTTCCTCCGGAGCCTATCTGTCACTCACACTTCCTGTGGTGATACTTCCTTACAGGCCCTTACTGGCCTCGATTGTGCGGTGGATCTGGTTGCTTACGTGACTGATGACAACGGTCCGCCTTTATCGCATACTGCCAGCACTCCAGATGTCAGCAGTAGTTCACAGCACGTACATCAATCTCTTGAGTCAGGGCCCACAATCTCGCCGACTGAACTCGTGACAGGGGCAGCATCCGGCTTATATACACAGAGAACAATGCCGATGGTTGAACAAAGCCAGGTGTGTACAGAGAGGAAGGCATCGCCACCCAAAGCATACATGAGGCGCGAAAGGCAGGACTCCAATAGCTCAACCTGGACAGCCTACGGTAGGGGAAACTCTCCATCTTCGTCACTTAGAGCGAAGGAGTTCTTGCGCCCAGGCTGTCTCCACGGGAGCTTTGCTGAAGGGTCTGCACTCGCCGCCATCACAGCCAGCTTGGGGGCACATCTCTGTCAACACCCTGAATAAACAGAACTACGGTGTGCTTCGCCCACCGGAGGCTGCATTGGGTCACAACATCCTCCCCTAATGTGGGGCTGAGGTCACGAAGCTACAGAACAGAGTCCACAATCATCATCGGACATCCGTCGAATACCTCCTCACTATTCTACATCCGGAAAGACATAGGAAGGTGAGACAGGGGCATCCAAATTTCAGCCAGAAAAACCCCAACAATTGGCATCGCAGTATTCAGCATCCTTAAGGCAAGGTCCTGAGACATAACAGGCCTGGGTACCAAAGGGTCTGAGTTGGGGCGCAGCTGGAGTCACTTCCGTTCCTGGTGGATGCAGAATTGAACTGAAGATTGCCAAGAGAAAAGGGTATAAAGCTATACTGACCGAGTGAAACATCAGCTGACAACAAGGCTAGGTAACACTTCCAGATCAGACGCGAACTCGGCAAGGGAATTAAAGCATCCTAGCAGAAACATCAGGCTCCTGAGTAGCTCCGCGCAGGAACCAAAAAGGCCATGGCCTCAGCCGGGTAGAGTCAGTCTTTTCAGCGAGCTATTACAGTGAGGAACTCACAAGAGCCTCTTACGCATTGCTCGAAACATCCGGCGGCCAAGTACTCACTCTTGCGCTCCCAAAACACATTGGCACTGAGGAGCCTCGCCTACTCATGAGGTCCAACTGAAACATCCGAATCCTGGGTAGGCCTTATTCACGCCTAAGCCGGAAAGGTTCTAAAATCGCACTCTCATCCAAAAGCACCCGGATTGGAGGAGAAGACACAGAGGCATCCTCATCAACTGGGTGAAACATAAGGGCACAAGATAGGGTTTTCTTCTCACTCAGCTATCATAGGAAGGGTGCGACCAAAGTACACATGGTCCAGTTGAAACATCAGACCTGAGACCAACTCTTCACTCTCATCGTCACAAGACAAGGCTTACACGACTGGTCATGCCATAAAAGCGTCAACTGAACTGGCCTCACGCGTGGGCAACATTTAGGACTAGCACCCGGACATGGCTGGGGCGCAGGGACAGGTTGAACTCCTAGTGGCCGGAGGCCTGTGCCTGCCGATTCAGGCCGTCGTAGGGTGGCCGAAGGCCCGTGTCTTGTTCATGACGCAGTTGAAGGCAGTCCAGATGCCACTGAGCTTGATGAACAAGGCCGTAGAGGTTGGCCGGAGGCCCGTGCCAGACGCATTTCAGTCCTTTGTAGCTGAAGAGCTGGGAGGAAATGTGTTGGCCATTGATGATCATTGACCCGTCATTCTTGGTAATTGATTGATTGGCGGGGAGTGAGTGGAAGTCAATGGGCATCCTGTAGGAGGCGGAGACCTGGAAGCCGAAGCCGAAGCCATAGGCGGAGGCCTTGAAGCCACAGTCCTTGCAGATTTGCGCCATTTAGAAGGTCGGCAAATCTCTGTCAGATGCTGTAGAACCGAAGTTCTTAGACATCTTCTTTTATCCGCCTTTAGGATAATAGAAGCGTTGAATTTCCGCCGAATATGTCATTAAAGTTAAACTTTAATGTTCCTGTTTGGCGTTGACTTGAATGGCAGGGCTAGTTAACTCCGCTGGCTGGAGCTGAGCGGAGACATTCTTGTCCTGCTTCAAGCCAGAGACGGCGTAGTCTTTGAGGGCGCTTTTCGATGCCGCTCCATCCAAGGCCTCTGGGAAGAGGATAGAGGGGTAGGATGAAGGTGCGCAATCAGACTGTTCATCTATCCGTCGTCCAAGTAGAGCTGGTTGAGGCTGTGCTTGTCGCAGAAGTTCTGGAAGTCCCAGAGGCTCAGCCAGGCGTCCTTGGCCATGTTGAATATGAACAGTCTGGTGGGGGGTTGAAGGAGGTATAGAAGGATGAGTGATGGACGATTGTCGGGTCCGTCGGTGTCCATCTGTATGCTGTCCAAGCAGCGCTTGCTGAAGCTGGTCTAGGCTTTGGGGCTCCGCAAGGAGTACTTGGGGGGTAGATGGAAGGGACTGTTGAGGAAGGGTAGGGGTCTGTTGGCGTCCGTCTGTGCGCTGTCGAAGAGGGGCCGGCTGAAGAGGCTCTGCGTCTCTAAGATGCCCAGCTAGGCGTGCGTGGCTGGGTAGAGCGCACTCGAGGCCAATCTTGGCCGGCTCAGGTTGGGAGGCAGGGGTAGAAAGGAGGTTCTGTGAAGGCTTGCAGATACGCAGGTGCTGCGAAATACGATGATCTCGAGGCGGCGGTAGAAGATCTTCAACTCCTGTCTGTTGTCTGAGAGGTGCCGGCTGTAGAAGCTCTGCGCGCGCCAGAGGCAATCTTGGCCTGTCTCAGCTATGGGGAATTGGAGGATAGAGGTGGGGTGATAGGAAGACTGGCAGGTGTGCCGGTGCCGCGAAATACGATGACCTCAAAGCGGCAATAGCAGAAGCTAGTCTTTGTCTCCCGTCCTTAGGAGAAAAGGATTGAAGAGGGAGGTTTGAGGTGTCATTGATGGTGATATTGATGGCGGCGATGCGAACGCTGCTCTTCTGTCTGATGATCGGCTAGGCCCTGGCCAATTGGTGCAGGTTCCCGTCCAGGGTACTCTTCCTTCTCGGCTGGTGGCGGGATAAGCGAGCAGACAAGTTGAGCTTGTGCACCGTGGACGGAGCCTTGGAGGCTTGGGGCCAATGGAAGGCAGAAGAGGGGCGCATTTGCCGTTGATGCAAAAGGTGGGCTTTAAGCATGGCTTGCTTAAATGCCTGTCGCATAGGGTTGGAGGGGGGTAGAGAGGTGTAGGGGACGCGGACGTTGTTGAAGGCGGCCATGTAGAAGAAGCCGGGCAAGAGCTTCTTGCTGGAGTTGGGCCGCTTGGAGGATTGCGGAGAGCCTTGGAGGCAGCTCTTTTAAGGCATCGAAAGAGGGCCGTAGGCCGTCTTTTGTTCCGAAAGTAGTACTTTCGGCTCGCTTCTAGCAACATTGATTGAGGCTGTTCTGAGAGATGCGGAAGTTACGCAGCCCGTTCCTGGGGAGCTGCTCTCATTAGGCCAGTCCATAAAAGGCTTTCGTGGCCAGGCAGAGAGTAGGCGGAGTTGAGGCGGCGAGTGCGGCCGCGCTTCCAGAAATCTGCTCCAAAATAGGCCTTTGTTTTGAGTTATGTAAACTTTAAGTTTAGCGTCTCTTTTCTCCTATTTTGGAATCGTCGAAAGAAGCGTAGAAAGAGTTTGCATATCTTCGCAGATAGTGCAAAGTCTTGGAGGCGGCGATGGGATTGAAGTTGGCCCAGTCGCCGGCGGGGTGGCTGAAGCCGGAGCGGAAGCCGTCCATGTTCCTGTTGGCCTTGTACACCACCAACCTCTTACTGCTGGGCAGAGTAAGGGGAAGGGTGCAGGGCAGGAGACCTTTAAAAGGTCTGCAGAGGATGTCTTCCAGGAGGCAAACTGCATGACGGCGTATGCGATCATGAAGTCGCAGAAGCGGTTGGGGAAGCCGTCCAGGTTCCCGTAGGCCTTGTAAACCACCAACCTCCAAGGATGTAATAGGAGGAAGGAAGGAGTTTTGAGGCCTCTTTGAGGAACTCGGTGGAGGCGTCTTCCAACGGGCAGAGCTTCATGGAGCAGAGGGCGTCCATGTAGATGCCGGAGTTGAAGAAGGCGAACACGCTGGACTTGCGCGGCTTGATGCTGGAGCAGAGTATAGGCAGCAAGCAGCAGTCGGCGTCGATTGGGGCGGAGTCCTGGAGGATTCCAGTGTAGGCGCTGTTGGGCTGGAAGTGGCAGAGGCCGCAGTCGAAGCCATCCAGCTTCCCGCACTGGTTGCGGTCCTTGGAGATCCGGACGCGGTTGTGGTGCTCCAGGAAGCCGTAGCGAAAGCAGCGGACTTTGTCCAGAATTGCCGCTATCTTCAACGGCGGGTAGAAGGAGGAGGAGGAGGTGGGTCATTGATACAATCTTCCAATGCGCATTAGCAAAAGCAGGCGCAGAGGAAGTAGGCCTTGGAGGCGTTGCGCTCGTAGCTGACGCCGTCCTCGAAGAGGTCCTTCTAGCCGCAGGTGAGCAGGCTGAAGATGCAGATGACCAGGAGGCCGGAGAAGCAGCAGTGGAGGCAGTGCATTAGGCTGGGCCTGGTCCAGTAGTTGTCTGCATAGAAAAACGTAGTCCGCTTGTGAGTCTCCTTGGCTTTGTCTTTCGGCATTGCTTTTTGAAATTTACGCGACCATGAAAATCCGTAAATGAAGCAATGTCGCAAGACGGCCATTGACTCTGAAGCTGGCTGGGCTTTTCTTCAACGATGCTCAAAAGTTTATAAATCCGCAAGGATTTATAAACAGGCAGGCCGGTGAGGTTGCAGCGGGCAGCAGGGAGTTTTGAGACTGTCCGAGTTGATCTCAAAACTTAGCAGTGGAGACGTTGCTTCTGCTGGATAGCTGTCCTTGGCTGGCCGGCAGTTGCAGCAGAGGCCGTAAGTTTGAAAACTGACTGGAGCCAATTTTCGAACTCTGGCAGCGAAGGCAATCGGTTTGCTGGTAGCTGCAGGCAATTTCAAGATCCGTCCAGGATAATGAAATTGTCATCGGCGATGCTTGAGCAGCAGACATGAAAATGACTTTGCAGTCAGTTTTCGATGCCAGGCAGCAAGGTCGCGTCCAAGCCGCCGGAGACTGGAGCTGGCAGTGACGAATTTTGAAATTGGACAGTGGTCAATTTCAAAGTCCGGCAGCGTAGATGGGTCGACGCTGGTTGCTGGCAGCTGAAGAGAATGTTCAAAATCCAATTAAGGATGATGAAATTCTGTTGACAACGCTGATGACGTCAGCATGAAAAGAAACTTTTCAGTTAATTTTCAATGCCTAGCAGCGAAGTCGACTCTTGTCTCGATCATCGGCGCTGAATGATTTCATAAAATCCGCAAGGATAGAATGAAATCATTGAAGGGAGTTGCTCTATGAAGAGAACTTTTCAGTTTGCTTCAAGACCCTTTGACGCAGCAGATTACGGTAGCAAGTGGGCCGTGACGTCAGAGTTTTGTTGGCAGCCTTCAAAGATGGCGTGATGTCTTGAAACTTGGCGCTGCGATGTTGCTGGCAAAGATCGGAGATTGAAATAAGACTCAAAAGTCAATTTCAATTCCATGCAGCGTAGTGGCAGTTGCTGCCATCTAGAAGTTCACGAGGCCGGCTCTGGCTGAGTGAAGTTCTGGAGCTGCAGGGTAGGCTGTCTGGCAGCGAAGCGAAGTCAGGCATTGCAGGCTGGGCTCAATTCGCTGTCCGCTCTTTGTAGATCGGTGATTGGGGCTTTTGACTCGATCACTGCTGATGAAAGGGGCGGCGAAGTCAAAGGCCGGAGGTTGTTGCAGAAGCGGAAGTTGGCGGAAGAATTGCTGGGCATTGAAGTAGCATTGTAGAGGTGGTCGGTCGAAGGTACAGATCAAGCTAATCAGCTCTCTGATCTACCAAATGCTGTGGTGATATGCAGCAGGAACGTAGCGAGATACACTTTCATCGTTGTCACTGAAGGGGGTTAGGAAGACAGCGGAACTGGTTGGGGCAGAGCAAGCCACATTTTAGAGCAACTGATCCCGGCCTCCCTTCCGCCCGCCTCACCAACTCAGGGTCGGACGAAACTGGTTTGGGAAACGGCACAGGCAAGCCAAATGGGGGTCTCTTTTCTCCAAAAATTGAAATTGCCCTGAGTATGAAGTCAAAAAAATACAATTACTACTATTAGAATCTGCAGCTAAGGCAATTGCAATTGTCAAGTGACAAGTGTCGGGACACGTATGTCTAGCAATTACCCTCAAAATATAGACCTGGCTGGAAAAGAGGGGCTGGGCGCTGACACTTCACCAAAGCTCCGTTCGCGCCAGCCCAATAACAGCTGAACTGAGGTAGCTGACATGCAATTCGAAAATTTTTGAATTTACTAGATTTTCAGCCACCAGCCCAATAGATATTCCAACATGCCAGCATGAAGCCAAGTGAAGGGTGGTTGAGGCAATGGGTGCATAGCTGAGATGGCGGATGTGCCGGAGGAGCTCTGCTCCTGGGACAGAGGCTCACACTGCCAGCACCCAGCCGCCTACTATGGCACCAGGGCACTGGACAAGGGTTGCCTTGTCTTCATCCAATATTGGCTTGGCAAAGAATGGTTGGACAGAGGGCTTCAAGTGTAGAAACTGGACCGATACCGATACTCCGGGTTCACCTGTGGTGAAGCCTTTAGGCATGCATGCCATGGCCGATGTCTGTCGCAGCTCTTACAGGCAAGTAAATTGAGACTCCCAAACTGGCCAAGGAGCCAGCTAGATAGGTGAATTGATGTTTTCTGATGACAAAGCAAATTTTCTGCAAAAAATGAAAGTTGACTAACTAATGAATGTCATTTTTGTATTTCGTTACTTCTGGTTTACTGGAGTGATCTGAAGCACGCGATGAGAAATCGCTTCAAATGCAGCTATGAAACGGTGGGCTGTATACGATGCCCGCAGAACAACAACACAGCCTGTCACATGAAAGACGCCATTTTTTCTGGGTGCTTCCCCAATTGTGAAGGTTAAGGCCCTTATTGGCTATACAAAACATTTGAGATCACTGAGCACACAAGATTTCATTTAGTCTCAAGCATCTTATTTTGAAAAAAGTGAATTTTTGACTGCAGAGCGGCCTAAGATGCTTGCTTTTGAATTTGGCTGAGAAACAACATACTTACCCTTTTGAGTGATAATGTTCACCCTTGCAACAAAAACATTGCTTAAAATTAAATTATTTTCAAATTAAACAATAATATGAAAATGTTGCATTCTTGCTTTAGCATTTCTGCAAAAATTAAACCGAAGTAGGATTGCAGAAAAAGTATCCCAGCGTTGGTCTGCGGATGAAGCAGACTTAGCACCCTGGAATACTTCGTATCCAGGCGAATTGACGATGGTTGTAACAACAGGCGTAGTTTGGCAGCCTGCTTCAATTTTCAGCGTTCATCGACTGATGTCCATAAGCAGATTCATCTCTCCCAGTTTAGGTGCATAAGAAATTACCGATAATTGCCCACGCTCCCTCATTCATTCACACTTTAACTGCTGAAGACTGTCGCACCACCTTCGACGAGAACAAAAATCAGTTATTGATTCCCATATTCTCCATCTGGTATCAATAAAAATATCAATATATGGTACCATCGGCAAGCTAGATATTGTCCAAAAATTGCAAATACCTCGAGCGAAAAGTCAAAGAAATAAATTTACTACTTGTAGAATCTGCTCCTTGGACAGTTCAGGGTCTCTTTCCATGCGCGTCCATAAACAAAATGCAGATGACACAGCAGATTCCACAAGTAGTAAATTTATTTCTTAGACTATTCACTTTGGATTATTTGCAATTTGAGGAGAAAAGAGGCCAATATTTGGCTTGCCGATGGTACCACTTATTTCTTCCACTTTTTATATAGTATAAAAAGTTTACATGTGAAATGGCAAAAATTTTGCATTGGGGAGGATTCAAACCCAGCCTTCGCTGCCACCAAACCACTTGGCCATACAGCTTCATCAAATGCTCCATCAAATTAGGCTTTATTAATTCGATAATGCTCTTTCCAAAAGCAAAAAGAATCAGAACGATTGGACGTTTCTGTGAAGCACAAAAGCCTTATCAATTTTAAGATATTGCAATAACCTCGAATCGTACACCGGGGTCAAAAAGAGGGGCTGGGCGCTGACGGTTACTCTTGCTCCTTTGCACAATCCCAATAACATTGAGAAATTACTTCAAAATATGCCTGAAACATCATGCTGACAAAAATGTAGGCAAACATTTAGGCTTCAAGCAATGATGGCAGTGAATACGAGCAGGAAAGCAAGTGCCTGCTACTTTTACGATAGCCTTAGGTGGACTGCGAACATTCAGGCGCCTTATCTCAACTACACCGGCAATCCATGGGATTACATCTCATACCGCCTGCCAAGTTCACCTAGATACATTTTCCCTGTTTCTGCTCCTTCACCCCTGCCCGCCGTTGCAGCCTTTGCCGTGGTTGCTAAGAACTGGCTGATTGCCCAGGACTCTGCTCTTGAGTAAGACCGAGTAAGACCCAAGTTAGGGGAAGAGACGAGCTTAAAACTGGGGGCCAGAACATTCCCGGACTTTTCCAGAAATAGCACTTTTTTGAACCAATCTAGTCTGCTTACCAGTAGTAGGGGCTTGTCCCCTACCAGTAGTATCAAGTAGGCGCAAGTTTCCAATGTCTCTGCCTCGACTCGACATACTGTGGCAGAATTCCGAAAGTGCCCTCAAAAAAGTGCTAAATTTGGAGAAGTCCGGGAATGTACTGGAGGGGCCTTAACTCATATGCCAGCTTTCACATTATTCACACAGCCCCATAAATAAACGTTCATCGACTAGAGAGAGTGTTGGCAGGCGGTATCGTGGGGGAAGAAGTCGGTGGCCTTGGCGCCAGGCGGCGGTGGTGGCTGGGGCACCGACGCTGGCCCACTGCGCCTGGATGTGCGCCAACTTCAGGCCGCGATTCAGCCGTGGCATTGGCGAGGCCAGACTCATTGTTTGTTCTACTTTCCATTCTACTTTCATGCCTACCTCTCGGGGAAGAAAGTTTGTTTCTCAAAAAAGCTTTCAAAACACTACATAAAAATAGTTCTGGATTCCATGTCAATGTTTAATAATAAAAATAGGTTTCTGAAGCAACTAATAGGTTCGAAAAAAATGTAAAAAAGGGGGGGTCAAAATTTTTGGGCAGGGTACTTTTGAAACTTTCAATAAAGCTCTCGTAAAGCCAAGCGAGCTCAGATGAACATGCACCTCAGGCCAACATGTTCAACTACATCGCCGCCGCGAGGCCTAAGATTGGAGGCGCTGACTCGGGAGAGTGCCACTGCTTTGTGCAACCCTAGCCCCTGCAATTTTGGCAGATCAGAATACCTTTGGCTACCTTTGAAGGAGCAGGATGAAGTGTCCCAGCCGCCGGGTGAACGTTACACCAAAGTAGAAAAGTTTCTGATGACGCGGCCGTTGGTACAAATCCCTGCCATAATAGCCCGGGAAGATGTCTGGATTTTGAGGTAAGCTATCTGGAACTGCACTCCACTGATCTGGATGCCCGTAGAGGAGTGATAGAGATCTGGACTGGTCACGTTGTTAACGTGTATCATGGTGGCCCTCAGGTTGACAGCCAGCATCGCAAGTTTGGGGCCGTTCAGTTTACACACGTCATTGGTAAGCATTCCAATCTTTTCAAATAACCCTGAATTAAAAATGAAATGTAAATGTCACCTAACGTTTCATTTCTAACCTTTGTTGATTCTGCGCTAAGGACATGTTGCATTCATGAGGGACAGATAAGTATTACTCTCGGCAGATATTGCGCTGTTTGAGACAAATGTCGCTACCACTCAAACTTACATTACCCAGCGTCAACTTCAGTCGCCAAATGTTAGTCTTATTGTTTTTGTATCCTCGCAAGCAATTTTTTAAAGTATATTGCTCTATGGTGGACTGTACTGCGCATAATTTATCCACTATTTACTATGTTTTTTGTTGTCTTTTAAAAGGAGGCTTTCAGTTATCCGCTGCTATCATGTTGGCCACTGCTGTCTGCACTGCCAGCACTACAAGGGCGCTGGGAGCTGCCATCATTTTGACTACAATTTGGTGACCGGGGAGTGCCGCCTGTTTGCCGCCCATTTTCAGCCAGGTATTTTGAGGGATCCGCATTTGTCTACTATTTTTCAGAAAATTACCTTCCTTTCAGAAAGGCTTAGGTTAAAGCGCCGAGCATAGTAAGGCTAAAAATTAATTGAAAAAAAAATATGCGGAACACACAGTCATACCGTCTTGGGGCAAGATTTTTTTTATACCAATCATCACAGCTACGCACTAGGGCCAAGATCACCTTCTCAGCTACCTACTTTGGACATATATTACTGTAGATATGATTATCCCCCCTCAGGTTTCCATGGCAACGCGTGAACCAGCGTGAACCAAGTAGGTAGCTGGGAAGGTGATCTTGGCCCTAGTGTGTAGCTGCGATGGTTGGTATAAAAACCATCTTGCCCCAAGACCGGCGCTGGGGAAAGTGGGTTTTTTCATAGCATGGCCCAAGTAGGGCGCTGGTGTGGATGTTACCATGGCAACATCCTCCTTTGAGATTGTGCTGAACAATAATTTTCTCGCAGAATATTTTTCAGCAGCCTGTTTTTCTTTTCGCCAGAGAAGGCTGAGAAAGGAAGAAGGTGTAAAAAACTAGGCGTCGTCTCATGAGAGGCCTGAGAGCGAGCAAGGTCGCGCTGTAAAGACTTGCAAGCAATTAATTATACCTGTCACTGCGCGTCTTTCGTAATGCGCCCGTATATTTTTGTCCTGTCTCCATAATTCTCTAGAGGTTAAAAACCGATTTGAAATTTATTTTTGTTTGTGCTGATTAAAACCGAAAAAGATTTTCTGCAGCTGTTAAAGCGCAAATCCTGAATTCTATTTGATTGCTGAATGGTTTCGAGGCAGAATAATTTGTTGTTGTTGAAGGAAGGTTCGAGAAGGCAGGCCAAAGGCGCCAGTTTAGGCGGCCGGATGGATGCGTGGAATGCAAATCATGGCCAGCCCAAGTCCGCTTCCTGTCAATCATCCAGGCTCCACCCTACCCAGGGCTTTGTCTGGCTATGTGGTGAATAGTTGCAGCTGGGGGGATGGGGCGGAGCTGGCAGTGTGCTGGGCAGATCCTGCGCTTCGCACCATCACTTCCCTTCACTCTACTCTACTAGCCAGCCCCAAGCCATCCTCTCCACCACCTCCTCTTTCCCTTCCTCTCCCCCCACCAGAGTTGGTGCTTAGGTTGCAGCAGCAGCAGTAGGAAGATGAGCGGAAAGGAGGAGGCGAAGAAGGAGGAGGGGGGCGGCTCCTCCAGCGAGGAGGAGTGCCCCCTGGTCGTCGTCACCAGCGAGGAGGAGGAGGAGGGGCGCGGCAAGGAGGAGATGCCGCGCCCCAAGAAGGAGGAGGAGGACAGCAGCGGCCAGGAGGAGCTGCCGGGGCCCGAGGAGGAGAAGGACGGGAGCGAGGAGAAGCCGCGCCTGAAGGAGGGGGGCAGCGGCCAGGAGAGTGGCGGGGGGGACGGGAGCGGTGGCCAGGAGAGCGGCCAGGAGGAGCGCTGGGGAGGCCCCGACTGCCCCTCCCACACGGACAAGAGCGCTGCCCACCGCCGCCTCATCCAGGTTTGCCTCCCTCCCACTCCACCCCCCTCCTTTCAACCCTCATCAGTGAGCCCTGTGCTTTCAGCAGCTGATGGCCCAGAAGGACCGCGCTGAGCGTCAGCGGGACCGCGCCGCCGGCGAGCGAGGCAGCCTTCTCCAGGACCTCGCCCGGGAGCGGCGCGAACGCGAGGTGAGCCCATTTATTTTCCCATAGAAGGCCAAAAAAAAGGCCAAAAATTTCAGGCCAGGGAGGACTCGAACCTCCGACCTTAGTGCTAGGCGATAGTGTGCTCTGCCAGGCCTGAGCTACCTGGATTCTATGGCCCTCATAAGAGGGCTGGCCCTTAAGGCCTGGGCACCAGGGGGGGACTCGAACCCCCGACCCCACCGTAAACCAGGCACTACGCTCTTCCGACTGAGCCACCGGCCCCTATCCCTTTGCGCCTTAGGGCATGCCTATAAAGGGATTGGTGAGGAGAGGGGAGTGTGTTTTGCAGGCGCAGCAGCAGCGCGCCGAGTACTGGTACGAGAAGAGCCAGGAGGAGGCCGCCAAGCGCCGCACCATCCAGCGGAAGGTTCCCTCCCTTCCTCTCTCTCTTCACCTCAACCTCACCCCCCAACTCCTTTCAGCTCAGTGACCTCACCGCCTCCTTCTCGGAGGGCGGGGAGACGGAGAGTGGTGGCTGGGAGGGGGAGAGCGGTGGAGGCTGGGAGGAGGAGGGCGCCTACGAGGAGGGCGACTTCGTCCAGCCCACCCACCCCGTCCGCCGCCGCCGTCGGGGCAAGCGAGCCGGGCGCCAGGTGCGGGAGCGGGAGGAGCGCCGCCGTCGCTGGTTCAGCCACCAGCCCGACGCACCCCCCAAGGTTCCCTCCTCCTCCTCCTCCCTCATCTCCAGCCAGCCAGCAAGGCCTGCCTCTCTTGCAGGACAAGGGAGGCCCCCCGCCCCCGCCCCCCGGCGCCCCCGGAGCGGCCGCCGCGGCCGTCCTCGTCTAGCCCCCCCTTCCCCTACTAACCCTTCCTCTTCTCTAGCGCCTTGTATCTAGCCCCAATTCTTGGCTGCTCTCTTATGCAATGGTGAAGACGCCTTTTAGGCGCTCCCTCTTTTTTCCTCTTCTTCACCCCCTGCCTTCTGTGTCCCCCGTTTCTTTTGCTACTAACACTTACAGCGCCAATAAACCGGAACGCTGAGCCCTCTTCTCTCTGCAGGCCAATGCAAACAGAGGCGGGGCTGGAAACGGTAGGAAAATGGCGGGAAGGAGGCTGGGTGGTCGATGGGGACAGGGATGAGGAGGCATAATAAGGCCGGCCAAGGTCGAGGAGGGGAGGGGAACTTGTTTTTGTGGAAGATCGCTAAAAAATCAGCGGATGCTCCCATACACACACACACACGGCGCCTCTTATGGCTTGAGCAGAAGAGGGTCAGATTCAAATGGGGCTGAGGGGCATTGTTCCCGCCGTGCCAGGCCATTAGCTGGCCCCTCCTCCCTTAGGCTACAGACTCTCTCAGATAACGGTAGCCGACTCATTCAGTTCAGATTGCAAGGCGCAATGAATCCTGTTGCTGCTGCCTTCGTGTCCGCCACCCTCTTCCGACTCCTCTTCGCCGAGCTAGCCAAGCTGGCTGATCAGAAGGAGGCTGTGAGTAGGAGGTCGAAGAGGCAGACCATGAGGAGCCGTGAGCAGATGCGGCGTCTCACCAAGCGCCTGAATCGACAGCGCCAGATGACGAGGCAGGCGA
>JASANA010006813.1:0-61694 GCA_030248095.1 Ptycholaimellus sp. GST1_10
TATATAAGACCATGGTTCCATACAGAATTTAAAAGCATTTAAGAAATATTAAATGAGGAGGCGGAATTGTTATAAACAAAAAAAAATATTGTCATCGCGTCAAAATTCACGTGGCATGAACGAGCGCTTGTTTGTGCCGCGCGGCATAAACAAAAACTCAATCAAGCCGCGGAATTACAAGGAATCGATTTTTTGATCTACTGCGATTTATGCATATCTAAAAACACAGTTTGATAAAGAATAAAAAAGGATTTAAGAAAATATATTTGAGAAAGATGAAAGGTAGTAAATTTTTTTTTACTTTTTCGAGGTCTCAGCAAGGTCTGGTGGTACCTCTCAAGGCAACGGCGTGGGCGAGACCATGACTTTAGAAGTCTGGGCATCCACTGGTGAGGCTTGCCCATGGCTTTAGCGTTCTGGCCATCTACTGCTGACGCTTGCCCATGGCTTTAGCAGTCTGGGCATCTACTGATGACCTTTGCCCATGGCTTTAGCAGTCTAGGCGTCTACTGTGGAAGTTAAAACAAAGTCAAAAGCAATTCGGTTACAATCAACCAGCCAGAGGCGCAAGGCCAATCTACCCAAGCTGATGAGGTTTCACTTACACGCCTTAAACAGGCTCCCGTGCACCAGAGTAATCTTTGGGTGTTGGATAGTTCCTCTGCTGAATTATTTTGTTGTTTTGCAATACAAATTGAATTGAAGGGAAGGAATCTCCAGATCAAACTGCACCGATGGAATCTCCAGATCGAACAGCTGATTGCTGGTTACCTCTTTATTATTTTGCCTCTGCTCAAATTGGTAAAATATGATGTTGAGCTGGTAGAAGTGGGGTCAGGAACTGGATGCCCGTTGCACTGGGCAAGATCAATGCCTATCAAGTCCGTCATTCCAATGGAAGAGCAGGATAATGTACTGGATAGCTACTTACAAACCACCACACTCTTCACAGCCCAGTTTTCTACCCCATCTCATCCTCATTTTCAAATGCACAGCTTAATTTTCTCCCAATGTTAAAGGGCCGGCTGGAGCTAGTGGAAGGCCATTTCATCATCTGGCTCTCCAAGCTAAAATTCGCAGGCCAGCTGTCTGCACCTCTGGCAAGGAACGGTGAGGAATGCTCAGATGACCTGTTTCGTGGCTCTCCACAACCTTGTCAATGCAAGTCATGGCAATGGGCTACCTCCAGCTCCTGCGCCAGGAAGTCTTCGAGCAATCTCTCTTATGATCACCGACTTCTTTTCTTCTCATGGCTGCCTCAATGGAATTGGTGGGGTGCAGGATTTTGCCGCAGAGTATTTTGCCGCAGTGAATTAAAGAACGAGCTTCTGTACATCTCCTCTCCCTCTTCTCTCTCTCCTCTCTTTCTCCTCTCTCCCTCTCCCCAGTCACCCTACACACCCACCCCTTTGCCCTCTACCCTATGCGCCCAGCCTCTCAACTCCTCTCTAGCACTACTCTGAGGTCTGATGTTCCGTGTTCTCTTCAATGCCAGTTCCGTAGCCCCTCTTGTCAATCATTGGGGAGTGTGACCTTTCTCGTCTACATCTGCTTCTCTTGAAGGTACGGCAGTTCCCCTGGCACCCATACCTCCCTACTGCGTTTCACATGGTGAGGATTTTGCCGCAGACTTTGAAATAGCACATTTGCAGACAAGGCTAACCACTTTTTCCCACTTCAAACTCTTACAATTTGATGCAATCGATATTAAGGCATTCCTCCGCAGGTGGATGGTAATGGACTACCTGCCTCTCCTGCACCAGGAACTATTTGAGCAAGCTCTTTTCTGGTCACACATTTCTATTCTCTCATCAGCTTCCAAAAGAGGGTTGTTTGTTGATGTTGAGGTATCTTGATGATACAAGTCGTCTCATGCTCTGCTGAGTTAAACTCCATTTTGTGAAAAAAGAGGAGCTTCCAACCTGCAGGCAAGCGGCAGCAAGACCATGCCGAAGCTGCACCGCCTTCCGGCACAGCAGCGCAGCCTGATTACCAACCCAAGCATGGCACCCGATGACACCCCTCATTCCATTCCTGGCATGGCCTATCCCTAGGTTGTTGCGCGGATTGCGGAGTTGATAAAAACCTTGTTGAGCTCAAGTTACAGTTACAAAAGACAAAAATAAGCACAAACGTTTATCTCTTCATCACGAAGATAGATAAAATTTTCATCATTCTTTTCAAACATCTGTGCGAAAAAACCAATGGCATTGCCTAAACAAATCAGTCAAACACTAAAGGACACTCTTATGTTTCATAGAAGTCACAAATGAACATAATTTATGGAACAAGCAATTCTTTGCCACCATAAGTACGCATGCAAAACCAAAAAACTTTAACTAAATTATGACGTAAAATAAAAAGCTTAGTGTTGTTATAAACTAATTTCGCGTTATTGCATGACGCTTTTTCTGAGACAGTTACCATTTCCAAATTAAATTATGCGTTTCATTCCTAAGCAGTAATAACGATAGCAAACAGAAAATGCGAGAGTTTTCACCCAACGCTAATTTTTAAATACTAAAATTCGTCAAACTTATTCTTTGATGGAAAAGAAAGGTGAAGTGGCACTCCTGCTTCGGAGGCCTACGGGCACTGAGCCGACTGAGGTTTCGTTGGGCACATTTGAGCCTTGGCCAGCGCGAGGACTATAATAGTCTCGTCCAACTTTTGGTGCCAGTAATTGAAATCACCAAAGGTCAATTAATGATAGCCTTACAGGAGAGCGGAACATTTTATATCCATTTTGCCCCATTAGCAGCATTTGTTATAAATAATTCTTCAGTTACAAAGTCTGAAGTTGACACTCAGGCCTGTTCGAAGAATATTAATAATGCAAAAAGATCCCAGCAAATCAGTGTGAACGGTAAATCTAGAATTTGTTTTGTCTTTAATCTCGTCTAGACTTGTCACTAAAAATAGCCGACTTATAGTATAAAAGGGACAGCTTATGAGCAGAACAGAGTCCAGTTCTGCCGTTCTAGCATCCTGCAAGTACCTTCCTTCCAAGGCAACCTCAGACCAATGAAGCCCTCTAGAAGTAAGCCGTTTCTTTTCAACCCTTTCTGATTTAAGATGGCTTAGACCTTTACTTAGGGTTGCATTAGGTGGAGGTGGGAATGGAGGTGTGAATGGAGGTGGGAGTGGTGGTGCCAAAATGGAAGATTGAAGTGGATGGGTTGGAGGTGGTAGTGGTGGGGAAATTGAAGGGGGCGGCATTGAAATTGAAGAGACCACATGTAGGAGGGCATGTGTGAGGCGTGAGACTGAAGCCGGGTTGCGGCACTGCGTTGATGGCAGCTTGAAAGTGGGCGGCTAGGCGTAGGGCGCCTTGGGCAAAGGATGGCAGGGCGGAGGTGGGTCTTGAACAACGGGCTCCTTGGTCGCTCCTTTCGGCCTGAAGCCTCAACCATTCAAGAGAATGTGAGGAATGATATGCCCATGTTGGTAGATATTTGAAGGAACTTTGCTCTTGTGCTAATTGTGGTAGGTAAGGTAGCACTGTGTGTAGGGAGCTGAGGGTCTGGGTGGGCATCTGCCTGAAAACCTTGCTCCTGCTCTGCCTTGGTTCTGCAAAAGTGCTCGAGCAAAGTCTCAGTTGAAGCCAGCTCATCATCATATTCAGTTCGCTGATCTATAGTGCATTTTTTGATTTGAAATTATGTGGAATATTATGTTCTTTATGCTCACCCTGTCTGAAGCAGAATGGTTCACAAATGCCCACTCGGTTGCATATCCCTTGTGGCAAAGAAGGCAGGAGCCCCTGCAGCCAGTTATGCTGAGTTCATGCATTAGGCATTCATGCGTAGACAGTTTTTATGAGGCTTTTGGGACAATAAAAGAGATTGGAATGCATACAAGCGCACAAAAGTACGTTTACTGCAGCCCGGAGGTTGGATTCCTCTATGGAAGGTCTGTCGCAATCCCAGGCCTGTCCATGTTGCCACTCTTTTCCCCGAGCCTTGCCTGACAAATTAGATTTGCAACTGAGAATAGGTCCCTTCATCTTTATTAGAGAATTACAATCTAACAGATTATATGAAAGAAATTTTTGATTTGAGTAAAAACTAAACTTCATCGCTACTGACTCTGCCTCAAAGCTCTCCACTCTTGCTCTCCATCTCCTACACCATTCCGCCCCTCCACACTTCCTCCCAGCCCTCCACCCCCATGGACCAGGAGGACCAGGTTGTCCCCGTCGCCGTCACCGAGGCCGCCGCTGCCGACCTGGATTCCTCCTTCAGCTATGGCTCTGGCAACGACAACGACGGCGCTGAGGTCCCCGTCTTCTCCATGCAAACCTTTGCCTACCTCTTCCTTGTGTGCCTCCTCGCCCATACGGGGGCCTACCACCTCCACGTTAGCTCTCCTCGATTTCCTCATCTCAGCCTCCACAACACATTAGCTTGTGAGTGGAATGAATAGAGACAGAGTGGGACCTTTAAGTGGACGGGAGAAGAGTTGGTGGACATGCACAAGGACCGCCCGCAAGGATGGGGAGGACGGCTGGCAGAATACCACCAGTTGCTGGAGCCGCACCTCCATCGACAACCCCATCCGCTACAGCCAGGACTATGGGGACACCGCCCTCTGGGCACTCATCTTTGCCATCGGGGTGTGCCTTCTCCACTCTCTCATTCACTCATTCTTTGTTCCACCCCATCACTCATATCAACCTCAATCTCTCTGTTCATTCTCCTCTACAGACTTTAGAACATGTTTTCAGGACCTGCTCTGATGGCTGGAGGAGGGCTACTACAAGGCCCTGCTAATCTTCAAGATCCCCGACCCCTACGGCGTCATCGACAAGCCGGAGCTCCAGCGCAACGACAAAATCCTCCGCTACTTCCTGGCAGACATGATCGGGTGTGTCTGGGCCGACATCAGCGCCTCTGACCAGCACCGCGCTGACCGGGAGATGCTGGAGCAGATCTGGGCGCAGGCGGTATCCTTTTTCTCCCCTCCTCTCACTGCTAGTGTAGAAAACCTAGAATGGACTCTGACAGGGGAGTCCGGCCTGGCTGGAGGAGACCTGGGGCATTGTCATCCCTGCGCTCCAGGACCGCGACCAGTACAGCTGGCAGCTCGGCGGAATGGACTCCGTCAACAACGCCGTTGACTACGACCTGATGTTCTAAGGTCCCCCCTCCCCCTCTCCTTCCACACCTACCTCCCCTACCATCCCTATGTAACACCCGACTTTTTCGCTTATCTAATTCAATAGCCAACTATTAGCTTATTTGTTTTCAAAAGCAAGCTTTAGCATTTTCTTAAAAATCACACTAAAGAAATTTGATCAGAATAATCCTTCCAATACAAAATGAATGATTCCAAAGAAGTCTGCTTTTTACTTACGATTCACTTTACTTCTTTGATTGATGATTTCTATATGCGTGTCATTGCTATTGTCGCTTTTATAACGTCTTCCGAATTTTATGATAACTGAAATCTGTGCCTTTTTCACTGTGCCTTATCACACACACAAACTCACACAGCACACGCCCACATACACCCTTCCCCGACCCCAATGCCCCCCTAATCTCCCTATCCCCCCGCAATCCTACCCCCTCCTGCCTAGGCACCCCATCGCTTCACATCAGAATGACAAGGGACTAGTTTGAACGAAAGGCACTTGGTGTTATTCAGGGGATGGGTGCGGCTTTTGTGACCCTCCCATGCTCTCTCTTTTCTATTCCCTCATCCCTCCTTCCCTCATCTCCCTACTGCCCAGCTCACGGAGAGAAAGCCTGCGACAAAGGTGGGAAGCCCCGTGGTTCTATTTTGAAATTGAACAACCTCCAGAAATCGTTTTGATCTTTCATCTCTATATCTTTTTGAAATAAAAGATTGTGCCAATTCCAGGCTTTTGACTATGCGAAAAAAGCAAAAGTAATTGTTAGAATTTATTAAAGGGGGAGTCATCTATCTACTTAGTATATATAAATCGCTCAACAAGTTTTAAAGTTCCAAGACAAATTGAATGCTTGTGTTGAAATTGTTGAAATTCAATTCAAAGCTGGATTTGAAACAACAAGACATTCATGTAAAGACACATTCAATATTTACAAATGGTGTGGCAAAAAATAAAAGTCAACAATTGAAAGAAGCCACAGACAAAGGGGGCGAGGGAGGCCTACTTGTCCATCTCCCATGGGAAAGGCCCATTTGATGCATCCTACAAATTGCCAGCAATGAAGAATGGGGAAGAAAGGATGTGTAAGTGGAGGTAGGTACGTCTTCGATGATTTGGATATCGCTGTCCATGGCCGTGGACTCCTCGCCATTGTTGTGCTCCTTGGACTCCATTTCCTACAGGAATAAACCATTGGATACCTTTTGCAAATTGACAGCTATGAAGAATGGGGAAGTAAGGATGTATAAGTGGGGATATGAGCTACTTTGATAGAGTGGATGTCCTTGGCCTTGGTCTCGATGCCGCTGTGGCCCTCATTGGCATTGGATTTAGACGCGTGGCTATAGGGTGTCATCATGTCACATCGCTTGAAATGTCCAGCTTTGCTCCACTCAAAAAGACAGGCTTAGTAACTTTGGATGGAGGCCAGGGGCAGCTGCGGGGATGGAGAACATGGGTTTGGGCAGGGGCTTGCCCACGAACTGAGCTGCCCATTTGTCGTAGTCGCCACCCCACCAGCAGTCATCCGCTTCCACCCGCAGCAGGCAACATTGATACCCCTTGCTAAAAAGGCACAGATGGCTGAGACAACCTGGCTCCCCGCCAGGGCTTTGTCATTGGTGTTGATGTGGTTCTGAGCCATGGTACTTTGCTCGCCTCAGGCTAATTAAACAATTGCACTCTAAAAATACCAAATGGCTTCTTTGTCCAGTCGCTCTGGAAAGCGTTGTTTTTCTTCATCACCCTGAAATGAATCCTCAATACCTCGTTTACATACAGACAGGGAATAACCGGAGGTAGAGGAGGTAGATGGAGTCGTTGTAGAGGTCGAGGTCCCTCTTCAGCTTGGGCCAGTTGTTGTATTCTGTCTTGATCCCCCACAGGGGCGGCGTCTTGCAGTGCAGTGGGTGCAGGCTGAGCACCAGGCCCTGCTCGTCTCCTTCTGGCTCTTGACCGCAGACCTTGGCAGCCTCTGCCTCCTCTGCTGGCGGGACAGCCTCCGGCTCCTTGGGCTCCACCTCACGAAGTGGATCAAACTCGCTCATCTAAGATTGAGTATGACTTGGAATTTTAGAATGCTTTGAACGGGGTGGATTGTAGAAGTGAAGTCAATCTCTACTTTCTTTGTTTAGTGAAACATCAGAAAAGGGTTTTAGGGGATTGCCATTCATGCCAATTCACCCGTTATCTATAAAAAAGAAATTGTTTACAATTGTATGCTTTGGCTTTGGCCGATATTATATTTATTCTTTTAAGGTAACGTATTAATCTTTATAAAAGCATATGATCATTCATAATATCTCTAACTCATTGAAGATTTCCAAACTGAGGTTTGGATATGTTTAAACTTTGAAACATCCCATTTTGTAAGTGCCTCAAGGTCTATGGAATTGGTAACAAACCTTGGCTGGAACTTGATGATGTTGATAGCTGAAGTAGTAGGTGGTTGACGGAGAGCGTGTCTTGAGATTGACTGATTTCTCTGCCAACTGGCGAGGCCTTTATAGCCACCTGAGGCTATTCCTGGCCTTATGTCTAGACGTTGTTATAGACCAACCATAACCAACCGTTTACCTTCTTACGATGAGATAATGAGCTAAAATAACAATTCATATTTTATGCGAGTCAAATAAAACTGATTTTTGCTAAATGTGCGGCATTAAATCGGTTCACTATTTCGTTTAATGAGCTCTAACCTGCGAAAAAAGTGGGTAACTAATTCTCACAAAATAAATTTTGCGATGAATAATGCCAAGTTCCAAATTTTTAGATTGAAGTGCTTCTTTTTTGTTACTGCGTCCTTATGGCGGTAAAGAATTGCTGATTTTTGGACAAGCTGGTGCTTTTGCGTACTCGCTGAAACATCCTTCATCTTGTTTGCTAGCTTCTGGGATTTTTGCCGAAGACCAGTTCAATATTTGGCTGTTTTAAGCGTCCGCGCTGGATGAGGCAACTAATGATGTTTTCTCATTATTCATTCCTCAAACGCATTCTGTGAAACATTAGCAGACGGCACAGAGAGGGTCACAGCGTTGAGAAATCTGTTTTTGCGTCAGGCTTCTCCGAGAAGCTGAATGGTCCTCTTGAAAAGGTCTAGAATACAAAGCGACGCTGCATTTCATTATTTAGAGGACAAACGTGGATACTTCTCCAAGGAACTCGATGTCTGAATCCGAGTCCTGACCTCCCTGGCCTTTGGTGAATGCATTGGTTGATGGCTGCATTTCTTTTTGGCTGTTTCCAACCTAAAGCTTTCAGTTTTTTTTCGTTTTTGGGTGCCAAACTTTGTAGAAATTTTTTAGCTCCCAACCTTTTCTAGGCTCTGAGGGGGACTCCAGAAGTTGAACAATCGCTTCTCTTCCGAACTTTTGCTAGCGCTCATCTTTTCTTATCTGAAACGAAAAAATCAACCGTAAAGAACGAAAGTTAATTTTCAAGATGTTTGAGCTGTGTAATCGTTTGCTGAACGGCTTGCTTGCGCTGTGAATGCGTACCAGAGAAAACGAAGCTTGACCTTTGCTGTGTAGCACATCCTTTGGATGCTCAGATCTGCGTTGTTAGATCCTTTTCATTTTTTGTCGTGTGGTTTTTTATTTGTTTAGACTCGCAATTCAAATTATTCTTTTGATACATGGCTGGTAAATGAATTCTGTTTAAGTTTAGATTGGAGTTAGGAATTAAAAATAGAAAAGTTGACGGATAGGACGCTTAGGGCATTGCATTTGGCGTATCATTGGGAGCCATGTTTGGATTAGTTATCACTGTGCGATTAGGCGTAGGACGGCGGTGCAGTTTCGGCATGCCGCCACTTCCGCTTGGCTGCAATTGTTTCTCATTAACCTGTGCCAAAATATGGCATTGATCAATTTAACCTGGTTTGGATCTTAGGGCAGAGGCATTGGGTTGAGTGGACCTTGTTGGCCTGGCTGATCCTCCTGCTGCCCTTCCACTACCACTGGCAGTGGTGGCATGCGGTCAGGACCTGTTCACCATTTGCCATTTATTTCCATCCTTTCTTTTAGCTTAAGAATTAACCTTAGAGGTGAGATAGACGGCCTCCATGGCTGAGAGTAGGCGATGGGCGGCTATCTCAGTGTCAAGGTTGCCGTAGTACAGCTTGGCCTCCTCCCCTGTCTCCAAGTTCATGACCCGGGACTGGGTCTGGTAGAACTGCACATGGTTGTGCTTTAGGTGGAAGTTGGCCTGGATGATGGTGCATCCAATGGCCTCGGCGGTGATGAGGACGGGCATCACGAAGCAGTTGGTGAACCCGTTCTCATCCACCATGTTGTAGGGGTTGAACCCCCAGCGGTCGATCGTTGCCTCTGCCTGCCTTGGGGCCTGTTTCAGCTGCAAACCCTTCCTTTATCAGTTCATAGGAGGGAAAAGAGGGCTGGAACAACTGGTCCGTTGGGGCCGTTGGAGAGGAGCCAGCAGAGTGATGAGCCATGGAAGTCGATGGGCTGGGCATTATTGGGGCACCAGAGCTGGTTGCCGGTCATCAGGCGTTGGATGTGCCACACCAGCCGCTTGGCGCAGGCCTTCTCGCAGCGCAAGTGCTTCATGAGGCCTGCTTCTTCCTCCTCGGATAGCGGATTTAGGTTGGTCTGCTGACATGCCTTTTAATCAAGGGATAGTTAGGATCTAGAAATGAGTGACTGTGACACCTTGAGGGCTTGAAGGCGGACCTCGTCGTTGTGGTGGAGGGTCATGGCTGTCTTCCAGCCGATGGCCTTGCTGGACACCAGCTCGAAGTACTGGCCGCAGATGAGGCCATGGGAGAGCAGGTGCATGCCCGCTCTCTGGGTGTCATCCCCATCCATCTCCGGCGGGAACTCCAGGTCTGCAATTTGATTTCATCAAATACATAGGTCGGATCATTTTGACGCCAACCTTGAGCTGTTGCTGGACGGCAGGCATCGAGGATGTGGAAGTTGAAAGTCTCCTCCAGTCGGGGCAGGGTCGCTTGGGCTTAGGCTTAGGCTTAGGCTTAGGCATAGGCTTAGGCTTAGGCTTAGGCTTAGGCTTAGGCTTAGGCTTAGGCTTAGGCTTAGGCTTAGGCTTAGGCTTGGGCTTAGGCTTAGGCTTAGGCTTAGGCTTAGGCGGCTAAAAAATTTCTACAAAGTTTGGCGCCCAAAAACGAAAAAAACTGAAAGCTTTAGGTTGGAAACAGCCAAAAAGAAATGGAGCCGTCAACCAACGCATTCACCAAAGGCCAGGGAGGTCAGGACTCAGATTCAGACATCGAGTTCCTTGGAGAAGTATCCACGTTTGTCCTCTAAATAATGAAATGCAGCGTCGCTTTGTATTCTAGACCTTTTCAAGAGGACCATTCACCTTCTCAGAGAAGCCTGACACAAAAAAAGATTTCTCAACGCTGTGACCCTCTCTGTGCCGTCTGCTAATGTTTCACAGAATGCGTTTGAGGAATGAATAATGAGAAAACATCATTAGTTGCCTCATCCAGCGCAGACGCTTAAAACAGCCAAATATTGAACTGGTCTTTGGCAAAAAACTCAGAAACTATCAAACAAGATGAATGATGTTTCAGCGAGTATGCAAAAGCACCAGCTTGTCCAAAAATCAGCAATTCTTTACCGCCATAAGGATGCAGTAACAAAAAAGAAGCATTTCAATCTAAAAATTTGGAACTTGGCATTATTCATCGCAAAAGTTATTTTGTGACAATTAGTTACCCACTTTTTTCGCAGGTTAGAGCTCATTAAACGAAATAGTGAACCGATTTAATGCCACACATTTAGCAAAAATCAGTTTTATTTGACTCGCATAACTCGCATGGTTATGGTTGGTCTATAACAACGTCTAGACATAAGGCCAGGAATAGCCTCAGGTGGCTATAAAGGCCTCGCCAGTTGGCAGAGAAATCAGTCAATCTCAAGACACGCTCTCCGCCAACCACCTACTACTTCAGCTATCAACATCATCAAGGTCCAGCCAAGGTTCGTTACCAATTCCGTAGCCCTTGAGAAACTTACAAAATGGGATGTTTCAAAAATTAAACATATCCAAACCTCAGTTTGGAAATCTTCAATGAGTTAGAGATATCATGAATGATCATATGCTTTTATAAAGATTAATACGTTGCCTTAAAAGAATAAATATAATATCGGCCAAAGCCAAAGCGTACAATTGTAAACAATTTCTTTTTTATAGATAACGGGTGAATTGGCATGAATGGCAATCCCCTAAAACCCTTTTCTGATGTTTCACTAAACAAAGAAAGTAGAGATTGACTTCACTTCTACAATCCACCCCGTTCAAAGCATTCTAAAATTCCAAGTCATACTCAATCTTAGATGAGCGAGTTTGATCCACTTCGTGAGGCGGAGCCCAAGGAGCCGGAGGCTGTCCCGCCAGTGGAGGAGGCAGAGGCTGCCAAGGTCTGCGGTCAAGAGCCGGAAGGAGACGAGCAGGGCCTGGTGCTCAGCCTGCACCCACTGCACTGCAAGATGCCGCCCCCGTGGGGGATCAAGACAGAATACAACAACTGGCCCAAGCTGAAGAGGGACCTCGACCTCTACAACGACTCCATCTACCTCCTCTACCTCTGGTTATTCCCTGTCTGTATGTAAACGAGGTATTGAGGATTCATTTCAGGGTGATGAAGAAAAACAACGCTTTCCAGAGCAACTGGACAAAGAAGCCCTCCGCCAACAATCCGGTGCCCTTCAACGGCTTCCTCAACTACCTCCACGAACTCCAAGGTAAACCTAAAGCCTTGCTAAATGATTGAGCAATTTCCTGATGTTTCATTCACACAATGTCAGCCTTTATCCGGTCTAGTAGGTGGACAAGCTTGGTAGTTTACGAGCTTTGTGGTATTGCGAGCCCTGGTTGTGGAAATGCTAAAATCAACCAGGCTCCCAATGCCACAGCTTGTGCCTATCCAAAAGTCCTTGTCCCATTTTCCAAACAAAGGTAAGTGGTTATAAAAAAAATTAATTATTGTTACACAAACAACAATGTTAGTAGATTACAAGCTTTATGATAGTGCGAGCCCTGGTTGTGGAATTTTAAAATCATCCAGGCTCCTGCTATCATAGCTTGTGTCTACAAAATAACTCCACATCCGAATCAAAAAATATATCAAGAAACGCTTAATGATAGAATACAAGCTTTGTGGTAGTGAGAGCCTTGGTTGTAGATAGATAAAATCAACCAAGCTCCTACTGCCACAGCTTGTGTCTAATCAAAATACACCGCCTCTCAAAAGAGGTGCAAAGTAAGTTATTGATTTGCTGCAGATGAATCATTGAGAGTGAAATGAAAGCACAATTCCGTCGTCATTGTCAGGATGGCAGGCGGACGGGCTGGGATCGGAGATGATCTGCATGAAGCCCATGCTGGACTGGCTCAGCCATTGCTGCCAGGCCGTGGAAGAGCAGTGGGAGGACAGTCACCTCCCCGTCATCATGAAGCCCTTCATCAACAAACGGACGGGGGTGCCTGAGGACGCCAGTCATGGTGGGGTTGGCCACTTATCATCCTGTGCAACCCCTCACGAACTAAGCAAAGGCGAATTTCTGCAGAAGGTTTGGGGGCGGATTGACCGCACAATCCGAGGCCTCCGCAACGAAGAGAGGCGCTACAGGGAGCACATGGAGAAAGGCAAGCACCTGTACGAGATCTTCGGCAGCACCCTCAACGCCTAAACCCCCTCAACCTACTACCTCAAACTATCTTCCTTTTTTTCATCATTCCATAGTCCATAGTTCATTATTTTGGTTTGCAAAGAAGTCATTGATAAAAAGCACTGGGAAACGAAAGCCTAAACAAATAAAATAAACACTCCATGGTTTCAACAATAGTCGGCAAATTTCAACTACACTCATCAGAGCATAAGCAATAATTCAATGTTTCATTTGGGGTCAAAACATCAAGCAGCAAAGTATGTGCAACTACTACAGCAGCTCTAAGTGCTGCGCTGACTGCCAATTGACTGTGCGATGTTTCGGGTAGGATTCGTAATTCGGTGTTGAAATGCATTTACAATTGATCCAACGTGTCTCTACCCAAGCAAACAAACAATGACCCCAAAGCCAAATAGGTGCAACGTTAGCTGGTGCAAGTCAATTTGCAATCCCAGAGTCTCAACACATATAAAGTAGCGTGCCCAAGCAGCATACCCAAGCGGTAAGTCATAGCACTTCCCGCATCAATGCAGCCTGGGAAAGGGCAGGAGGCGGAGTTAAAAAGGGGATAGTGCCACACCTCCTTGTGCCCCGCACTCAGCATCACATTTCCATACCTAAGCCGCAGGTACACTGCTTTACAGCCAGCCCTACTCTCCCACAACACTGCTTCCAGAGGCATCTTTTTCCCCATTTAGCCTTCCTTGCGAGAAGCCTACTACAGACTTTGCCGAAATTCAGGAATAGCTAAGGGTTATTATGTTTCAAGATGCCAATAAATAGACCTTCTAAGAGCATTTAGTCAATGTTGAAACTCGGCGCGGCATTATCTCACCATTGCAGACAGGTCAAACTCAGTCAAAAAAAGAGCAATGGGTGAGGTGGTGCAGAGCAAGGGAGCGGGGTGGGGAGTGCAACCCAACCCTCCACTGAAGCCCCCCATCCCTGCGTACGTCTTCAACGACAACCACCCCAACGTCAACGGCCCGCCACGGAGTTTGGACGAGCAGGAGGACAGCCCGGTTCCCCCTCGTCCGCCCCGAGTGCTCCTCCTGGACACCGGCCCTCCTCAGCACCCCTTCGCAGAGGCCAGGGAGTGCGCCGACCTTCCCGAGCTCCAGGTCTTCCTACAGCGCATCATCAACCAGCTCAACCAGATCCTCATCAGGTGAGTTTCCTGCCTTTCCCAGTAGCCTCAATCCTGGGCAGAGATGGTGTGGTTGAAGGCTGGCGGACACCAACAGCGCCTTCAAGTGGGACCACTGGGCAGGCTACAAGCTCCAGTGGAACAACTTCCGCACCTACCACCAGGAGACCCATGGTTCCATGACCTCATCTCACTCGAAAAGTCTAAGTCAAGGCAAATTCATGCCAATATTCTTGGAAGAGAGAAAAAATGAAGTTGCTCTAAAAAAATAGATAAGCCAAAAACACTAGGACAAGAAACTCATCCCATCACCTTTTGCAGACAACAACACCGAGTGGGTCCTGCAAGAGCATGCGGACCTGAGGAGCTGGGCCAAGGGGGCCTCTGCCGCGGTGCTCCGCCGAGGCTTCTTTGGCCACTACATCCGGCTGACCAACCCCATGGAGGGGGACCACGTCTACGCCGCAAAGGTGCCCAAATTTCACTTTACGTCAAGTCTTAGAATGCCAAATCATACGGCTGATGTTTCATGAAGCAGTTGAAAGCCATATTACACTGAACCCAACTAATAGAAGTCTCGCTCTACGCGGAAATGGAAAAATCAACTCCTGGAATACCAAAAAGGTTGCAGGAGCTCTGGAAGAACCTAGCCTGGGTGGAGCGCAACCTCGACACCCAGGTCAAGCTCTACAAGGAGCACATGAACGAGTTCAGAGTGCTCTGGCGTTGCGTGGGGCGCTGTGAGCACATGTAGGAAAAGTGCTTTTTTAAAACCGATCAAAGAAATTTTCTAGAAACTCTTTCCTTTAGAACTAAAGTAAAAATTATCAAAATTCAAAATAAATTCTTAACAACGAAAAAAAAAGCATTTCTCCACTGTTCTTCGTTGCTTTTCGCCCATAAAGGGCATTTCACTGTCAAAATTTTTTTTGTTTCCTTACCAATTGCTTGTTTGCAAAAGAGACATATGTAACAGATCAAACTTTTCAGCAAAAACAGCATTCAAAACCGTTTAATGCTAGCCCTAGAAGGAAAACCAGGCAACTGATGTTTCAAATGCAATATAATTACAAAACACGCAGCACATTCCATTGATATGTTAGCAAGACCACGGTAACCAAAAACTTTGTCGAATCACTCATTCCTTCACATCTGGTTTTCAGCGGTCCCAAAAGGCTTGAACAGGAAGCCAGGAAAGGCCGTGCAAAAAAGGGGCCGTTAAGGTGATTCAGAACACCTGGGAGCGTCCTTGAGGGCATGTAAGGCCCAGAAAAACCTACAGCCATGGGCCACACCCAAGGCAAAGGACACCCTCAAATCATAACTTTCGCAGCAGATTGGAGAGATGCCTATTTTGGGCGCTGATCTTTTATGCATAGTTGAACTCCTCGCAGCTCTGGTTACGCTATTCGGCGCCATCATCGATGTCTACGGGAAGCTCAAGAGGCTCAGGAACACGGACAACCAGCCAGACCTGCCTCCAGTCTAGGTGAAAGGCAGTTGCTTTCCCGCTAGTCAAAACCTAGATAGGCGATGTTTCATGATGAGAAATCGCACCTATTCATTGCAACAGATTTGATGAATAAAGAGAGCAAATACCCCTGCCTAGCCTCAGACCCGCAAACCTCGGCAAAATCATCGGGAGAAAGCTTAGTCTCTATAGATCTAGAGCTCTACTCCAAACCCGAATCCCCTGTGCCTCAAAGCGCCCCGCCCAGCGTATCCACCGTCAAAACCACCGTCCCAGTCCCCACCTGGCTTGTGGCTCCAAACATCTACCTCTTCAACAGCGAAGAGCTCATGACCAGAGCGGACTGGCTGATAATGTGCGACCAGATCTACGAAAAAGGTCAGTACCCCAAATAAAGTTTTTCTTTGATTCCCTAATTCAATTTACTAGACCTAAAAACTTCTTTGCCAAAATAGATTCATGGCAATACGAAAACACCAGTGAATTAAATATATTTAAATTAGTAAATTCATAATTTTAAAATTGCAAAACCAATTAGCAAAGAAAATGATTATATGTTTTGTCTACGCAATAAAATCGTATCTCACGCCTGGCACAATTAATTTCCCATAGCTAATTTGATTAGTCTGCGGCCCTAAGACAAAACACTGATAGAAGGGTATATAAGGCTGAGCAAGCCACTCTCCTCTCATTCCCACCAATGGGAAAAGAGTCAAGAGCCAATCAATCATCATCGACTTGGAGAGCCTCCCTACCTCCGAGCCTCCTGCTCAGGAGGAGGACAAGTACTTCGGTGGTAAGTGAGGAAAATGATGAGAAAGGTTGCTGATTGCAGTGCGAGCACATCGCCGCAGTCAGTGACTTCGGCTTCACAGCCCTCATCCCCGGCTACACAGCCACCCTCACCAGCCTGCACCGGCTCAACCCCTCCTGCCTGCACGGCCACACCTACCACCCAGAGCTACACCGCTCACGGTTGTCAACCTATCTCAGTAGACATGGTAGACAACTCAGTGCCCTTGACAGAACCTGAGGAGATCTGCGACAAGCAATCTGCCATCAGCCAAGAATCAGCGCCTATCCAAGGTAAAAACCCATTTATCTCAGTCTCATCAAAATGTGATAAGCATGACAAAGGAAGAAAAAGAAAGCGGTGGTTTGCAGATGCACCCGCCACTGGAGGTGCTGCAACAGTTGCAACAGACGGGCAATCCACGCTGGCCTCAGCTACTCCAGCATCTATGCCGGCAACCAGCCCTGCACCATCGGACATGGACTCCCAAACGTTGGCCACATTTGCCTCTCTACCATCTTTTCTAACACCGCTTACGAAAACGGAGGCAGATAAAATGGTAGATAATTTGCTACTTTTCTACGTCGAAAATGAAGATGAATATGAACTCGAAGCAAATACTTCAAAAGAATGGATACCTCCTTTAAGCAAAGCGCTGTACGAGCTGATCGAGCTGGACAACTTGATCTGCAGCTCCTACAATGGTTTATATCAAAGCTGCATTCCACTTTTGCCTAATGAATAATCTGTGGCTAATTATAGGAGTGCTCTCCATCTATCCCACAAGGATGAAAGGAGACGACAACCAAAGAGCAGGGCTGCGCCTACTGTCCTCTGGCCTGCTCTGTGTCTACCCAAGGGACGCAGTCCCTGCGCTGTACGCAGCAGCCCTCCACGCCGCCGCAACGCTCAAACAGAACGACATCACACGCGCAAGCTTGATTGTTTGAAATCAACAAATATTTCAAATCATTTGGTTTTTAAAAAGTTCTGAAACATTAAAGAGCCAAGTTGACGGAAGCCTCCCGCATGGAGGGGTGCGCTGGGCGGACATGCAAGCGGCTACAGATGCAGAGCTCCTGGCCGCCAAACGCCTGGCTTGCCACCTCCAGCTCCTCATAGCCACCAACAACAGCTTTGACATCCACGCCTCAAGCCTACGATGGCTTCTGTCACAAGTGAACATCACAGATGACCCAACTGTTAGCTCACTTTGGACCTGGAACTGCTGGTCAATTCAGATAAGCTTGAAGGGCGGAATGACCCAGACACAGGCGGCGGAGTGCCATGAACGCTGGGGCTTCAACCCGTTCAACATGGTGGACAAGTGCGGGAAGTCCGACTCCGACGTCATCACCACCGTCATCGCCGCCGAGGCCACCGAGCTCCCAGTCCAGAAGGCCGTCAAGCTGCTCAGGGACGGGGCCATCACCATCGACGGGGACAAAGGCCTCATCATCCACGTCCCCTCCGGCAAACGCACCCTCATCCACTATCAGCGCGATCCGATGCGATGCCCCATCACCGACCTCCTCTTTGCCTTCAAGGCCGTCCACCTAAAGCCCTACGTCCGGTCAGAAGACTCCGAGGAGGGCAGGCTGGCAGCCTTGTCACTAGAAGACGCAGAGGGGCCAGCCCCGAAGCCCCAGCGCCAACCAAAGCCAAGGCCGCAGCAGCAGAAAGAAGAGAAGATGGAGGAAGGAGAGACGTCCTCAGCGGCGCCCCCGGGCTTGGAGCCGTCCTCGTCCATGAAGGCATCCAGGACGGCATCCGCCTATGCCAAGCTCGGCTCCAGCAACACCGCCAAGGCCTACGCGGACTACAAGATCGAGAGCCAGTTCGGCGCCACCAACTACCCCGCCCTCTCCGATCAACCCACAGTCGCCGCAAAGCCTGGATGCTCCAGCCCCGCCAACCCCAACACCTACAGCAAAGCCACCGTGTCCTACCCCATCGACGTCATCCTCATCAAGCACAACTCCCAGCAGCTACCTTCAGGCCTCAAGATCGACTTCAGCGCTGAGGCCCTGGAAGGAATAGAGCAATATTGTCCACCCTACGGGGCCCAGCCTAACAGAAAATGGGATGAAACATGCCTCGCCTTGCTAGAGTGCATGCAGCTGGTCTGCGACTGGATCATGGCGCAGTCCAACGGAAACCCAGTCAGCCACTCATGGTCGGGCTTGGAATGCTTCATGCAAGACTGGATGGGCTACAACGAGTTCAGGGCGGCAAAGCTTGCCATCAGCTTCACCACCATCCACATGCCCGGCCTACGCCCCAACCCCAAAAACCCCACCTATCCCAACAGTTTCAAAACCGTCGTCCACCAGACGAAGCTGAATGAGCAGCTCTACACTCCGAAGGCCCGCAATCTGCCTAAGAAAGGCGAGCCTCCGTCCTACCCCCTGACGCAAGGAGCAGCCATCCTCTGGTCCCCCTGCAATCCAACGCTGGAGCTCTACAGAGCCCCAAGGGAGTGGTGTGTCCTAGGAACCAGTTCCAGGCCTGGCACAAGCAGCACTGTCCATCCCGCCTAGGAAGCCGCCTACGAGAGGCGGAAACGGAGCGGACGCTCGGGGGTAGGGGCCGCAGGCAGGAGGGGGAGCCGGGCAGGCGGGAGGGGGCGTAGCCGGGGAGAGGCGAAAGCCAAGTCAATGCGGCGATGTGCTCGCACTGCAATCTAGCAACCTTTCCCATCATTTTCCTCACTTACCACCCGAAGTACTTGCCCTCTCCTCTGAGCAGGAGGCTCGGAGGTAGGGAGGCTCTCCAAGTCGATGATGATATCTGCCTGACTCTTTTCCCATTGGTGGGAATGAGAGGAGAGGTTGGCCAGCCTATATACCTTCTATCAGGTTTAGGGCCTCAGACTAATCAAATTAGCTATGGGAAATTAATTGTGCCAGGTGTGAGAAACGATTTTATTGCGTAGACAAAACATATAATCATTTTCTTTGCTAATTGGTTTTGCAATTTTTAAATTATGAATTTACCAATTTAAATATATTTAATTTACTGGTGTTTTCGTATTGCCATTAATTTATTTTGGCAAAGAATTTCTTTAGGTCTAGTAAATTGAATTAGGGAATCAAAGAAAAACTTTATTTGGGGTACTGACCTTTTTCGTAGATCTGGTTGCACATTATCAGCCAGTCCGCTCTGGTCATGAGCTCTTCGCTGTTGAAGAGGTAGATGTTTGGAGCCACAAGCCAGGTGGGGACTGGGACGGTGGTTTTGACGGTGGATACGCTGAGCAGGGCGCTTTGAGGTGCAGGGGATTCGGGTTTGGAGTAGAGCTCTAGATCTACATAGACTAAGCTTTCTCCCGATGATTTTGCCAAGGTTTGCGGGTCTGAGGCTAGGCAGGGGTATTTGCTCTCTTTATTCATCAAATCTGTTGCAATGAATAGGTGCGATTTCTCACCATGAAACATCGCCTATCTAGGTTTTGACTAGCAGGAAAGCAACTGCCTTTCACCTAGACTGGAGGCAGGTCTTGCTGGTTGTCCGTGTTCCTGAGCCTCTTGAGCTTCCTGTAGACATCAATGATGGTGCCGAATAGCGTAACCAGAGCTGCGAGGAGTTCAACTATGCATAAAAGATCTGCGCCCAAAATAGGCATCTCTCCAATCTGCTGTGAAAGTTATGATTTGAGGGCGTCCTTTGCCTTGGGTGTGGCCCATGGCTGTAGGTTTTCTGGGCCTTACATGCCCTCAAGGACGCTCCCAGGTGTTCTGAATCACCTTAACGGCCCCTTTTTTGCACGGCCTTTCCTGGCTTCCTGTTCGAGCCTTTTGGGACCGCTGAAAACCTGATGTGAAGGAATGAGTGATTCGATGAAGTTTTTGGGTACCATGGTCTTACTAACATATCAATGGATTGTGCTGTGTGTTTTGTAATTATATTGCATTTGAAACATCTGTTGCCTGGTTTTCCTTATAGGGCTAGCTTTAAACGGTTTTGAATGCTGTTTTTGCTGAAAAGTTTGATCTGTTACATATGTTTCTTTCGCAAACCAGCAATTGGTAAGGAACCAAAAAAAATGTTGACAGTGAAATGCCCTTTATGGGCAAAAAGTAACGAAGAACAGTGGAGAAATGCTATTTTCCGTTGTTAAGAATTTATTTTGAATTTTGATAATTTTTATTTTAGTTCTAAAGGAAAGAGTTTCTAGAAAATTTCTTTGATCGGTTTTAAAAAAGCATTTTTCCTACATGCGCTCACGGCGCCCCACGCAACGCCAGAGCACCCTGAACTCGTTCATGTGCTCCTCGTAGAGCTCGACCTGGGTGTCGAGGTTGCGCTCCACCCAGGCTAGGTTCTTCCAGAGCTCCTGCAACCTTTCGGTATTCCAGGAGTTGATATTTCCGTTTCCGCGTAGAGCAAGACTTCTATTAGTTAGGTTCAGTGTAATATGGCTTTCAACTGCTTCATGAAACATCAGCCGAATGACTTGGCATTCTAAGACTTGACGTAAAGTGAAATTTGGGCACCTTTGCGGCGTAGACGTGGTCCCCCTCCCTGGGGTTGGTCAGCCGGATGTAGTGGCCGAAGAAGCCTCGGCGGAGCACAGCGGCGGAGGCCCCCTTGGCCCAGCTCCTCAGGTCCGCATGCTCTTGCAGGACCCACTCGGTGTTGTTGTCTGCAAAAGGTGATAGGATGACTTTCTTGACCTAGTTTTCTTGGCTTATCTATTTTTTAGAGCAAATTCATTATTTCTCTCTTCCAAGAATATTGGCATGAATTTGCCTTGACTTTGACTTTTCGAGTGAGATGAGGTCATGGAACCGTGGGTCTCCTGACGGTAGGTGCGGAAGTTGTTCCACTGGAGCTTGTAGCCCGCCCAGTGGTCCCACTTGAAGGCGCTGTTGGTGTCCGCCAGCCTTCAACCACACCATCTCTGCCCAGGATTGAGTCTACTGGGAAAGGCGGAAACTCACCTGATGAGGATCTGGTTGAGCTGGTTGATGATGCGCTGTAGGAAGACCTGGAGCTCGGGAAGGTTGGCGCTCTCCCTGGCCTCTGCAAAGGGGTGTTGGGGAGGGCCGGCGTCCAGGAGGAGCACTTGGGGCAGACGAGGGGGAACCGGGCTGTCCTCCCGCTCATCCAAACTCCGCGGTGGGCTGTTGACATTGGGGTGGTTGTCGTTGAAGATGTATGCAGGGATGGGGGGCTCCGGTGGAGGGTTGGGTTGCATTCCCCGCCCCGCTCCCTTGCTCCGCACCACCTCACCCATTGCTCTTTTTTTGACTGAGTTTGACCTCTCTGCAAGGGTGAGATAATGCCGCGCCGAGTTTCAACATTGACTAAACGCTCTTAGAAGGTCTATTTATTGGCATCTTGAAACATATGAACCCTTAGCTAGTCCTGAATTTTGGCAAAGTCTGTAGTAGGCTTCTCGCAAGGAAGGCTAAATGGGGAAAAAGATGCCTCTGGAATGCAGTGTTGTGGGAGAGTAGGGCTGGCTGTAAAGCAGTGTACCTGCGGCTTAGGTATGGAAATGTGATGCTGAGTGCGGGGCGCGAGGGGGTGTGGCACTATCCCCTTTTTAACTCCGCCTCCTGCCCTTTCCCAGGCTGCATTGATGCGGGAAGTGCTATGACTTACAGCTTGGGTACGCCGCTTGGGCATGCTACTTTACAGGGCTCTATGGTAAAAAAAGACCATTTTTGTTAACTCGCATATTGTGCATTGTGCTCCAGTAATTCATGGTTAATTGGTCATTTACAACATGTAAGAGTGTAAAACAGAGTAGAAACCTGACAATCACTCAATATGCCCACCCCCAGCTTCGATCACTTAGGTCAGACGAGCAGGGATAGCCTGGACAGATTTGAGAAGGGTGCGCATGTTGATGGCGTCCCACTCCCTGATCAGCGACTCCTTCAGCTCCTGGATGTTGCGGTGAGGGTTCTGCCAGGCGCGGGACTCGGGTGTGTTCCAGACGGTGAAGTCCATGGGCGTGAGGTCTGGAGAGGCGGGCGGCCAGGTATCGGGGCCAATGAAGGGGATGTGGTGGGCAGTAAGCCAGTTGATGGTGGCCTTGGTTGCATGCAAAAGCTTTGTCATTTTGATTCTCTAGAACACCCATGCATCAAAAAGACTAGAAATTAATGCGGTTTTGTCTTCTTTGGCATCTCTAGTACAAATACTACGAGCCTGCGCACAATCATTCATGCATTGGCAGCTGAAAACTCGCATATTTAAAATGGTCTTTTTTTACCATAGAGCCCTGTATATGCGTTGAGTATCTGGGATTGCAAATTGACTTGCACCAGCTAACGTTGCACCTATTTGGCTTTGGGGTCATTGTTTGTTTGCTTGGGTAGAGACACGTTGGATCAATTGTAAATGCATTTCAACACAGAATTACGAATCCTACCCGAAACATCACACAGTCAATTGGCAGTCAGCGCAGCACTTAAAGCTGCTGTAGTAGTTGCACATACTTTGCTGCTTGATGTTTTGACCCTAAATGAAACATTGAACTATTGCTTATGCTCTGATGAGCGTAGTTGAAATTTGCCGACTATTGTTGTAACCATGGAGTGTTTATTTTATTTGTTTAGGCTTTCGTTTCCCGGTGCTTTCTATCATGGACTTCTTTGTGAACCCAAATAATGAACTAGGGACTATGGAATGACAAAAAAAGGATAGTTTGAGGTAGTAGGTTGAGGGGGTTTAGGGATTGAGGGTGCTGCCGAAGATCTCGTACAGGTGCTTGCCTTTCTCCATGTGCTCCCTGTAGCGCCTCTCTTCGTTGCGGAGGCCTCGGATTGTGCAGTCAATCCGCCCCCAAACCTTCTGCAAAAATTCGCCTCTGCTTAGTTCATGAGGGGTTGCACAGGATGATAAGTGGCCAACCCCACCATGACTGGCGTCCTCAGGCACCCCCGTCCGTTTGTTGATGAAGGGCTTCTTGATGACGGGGAGGTGACTGTCCTCCCACTGCTCCTCTACGGCCTGGCAGCAGTGTCGGAGCCAGTCCAGCATGGGCTTCATGCGGATCATCTCTGATCCCAGCCCTTCCGCCTCCCATCCTGACAATGACGACGGAACTGTGCTTTCATTTCACTCCCAATGATTCGTCTGCGGCAAATCAATAACTTACTTTGCACCTCTTTTGAGGGGCGGTGTATTTTGATTAGACACAAGCTGTGGCAGTAGGAGCTTGGTTGATTTTATCTATCTACAACCAAGGCTCTCACTACCACAAAGCTTGTATTCTATCATTAAGCGTTTCTTGATATATTTTTTGATTCGGATGTGGAGATATTTTGTAGACACAAGCTATGATAGCAGGAGCCTGGATGATTTTAAAATTCCACAACCAGGGATTGCACTATCATAAAGCCTGTAATCCACTAACATTGTTTTTTGTGTAACAATATTTAATTTTCTTTTATAACCAGTTACCTTTGTTTGGAAAATGGGACAAGGACTTTTGGATAGGCACGAGCTGTGGCATTGGGAGCCTGGTTGATTTTAGCATTTCCACAACCAGGGCTTGCCATACCACAAAGCTCGTAAACTACCAAGCTTGTCCACCTACTAGACCGGATAAAGGCTGACATTGTGTGAATGAAACATCAGGAAATTGCTCAATCATTTAGCAAGGCTTTAGGTTTACCTTGGAGTTCGTGGAGGTAGTTGAGGAAGCCGTTGAAGGGTATGGGGTTGGTGGCTGATGGCTTTTTTGTCCAGTCGCTTTGGAACGCGTTGTTTTTCTTCATCACCCTGAAATGAATCCTCAATACCTCGTTTACATATAGACAGGGAATAACCGGAGGTAGAGGAGGTAGATGGAGCCGTTGTAGAGGTCGAGGTCCCTCTTCAGCTCGGGCCAGTTGTTGTATTCTGTCTTGATCCCCCGCGGGGGCGGCGTCTTGCAGTGCAGCGGGTGCAGGCTGAGAACCAGGCGTTGGATATGCCATGCCAGCCGCTTGGTGCAGGCCTTCTCGCAGCGCAAGTGCTTCATGAGGCCTGCTTCTTCCTCTTCAGATAGCGGATTTAGGTTGGCCTGCTGACAGGCCTTTTAATCAAGGGATAGTTAGGATCTAGAAATGAGTGACCGTGACACCTTGAGGGCTTGAAGGCGGACCTCGTCGCTGTGGTGGAGGGTCATGGCTGTGTTCCAGCCAATGGCCTTGCCGGACACCAGCTCGAAGTACTGGCCACAGATGAGGCCATGGGAGAGCAGGCGCATGCCCGCTCTCTGGGCGTCATCCCCGTCCATCTCCGGCGGGAACTCTAGGTCTGCAATTTGCTTTTATCAGGGGGCTGCGGTGCACGCTGGCATAGCTTTGTGAAACAAATAGGAAAAAAAAAAATAAAAAAAAAAATACATAGGTCGGAGATTATTTGATGCCAAACTTGAGCTGTTGCTGGGACGCGGGGCTCGAGGGATGTGGAAGTCAAAGTTTCTCCCACACGGGGCGGGGGCCCCGCACACAGGGGAAGAGGGGGGGCGCCGCAAGGCCCGAGGGCCTTGCGGGGTGCGCTGGGGGGCAGGGGGCCCGGGAGGCCATAGGACGAGCTTTTGATGGAGTTGAAGAGAACGAGGGACGCAAGCAGTTTAGCTTATATAATATTTCAGCTTCATAGGGCAGAATTGGCCGTAGGTCATTGCTTTGTTTGACTCTTCGTCATCTATTGCCAGATTAGCCCAGACAACCAAAAAACAACAGCGGGGCCTACAGTGGATTATTGTGTTTTGGGGGCTGCGCCAGTAACAAGAGAAGGTGGCGTAAAACGAAACGGAACGCACCACACCACAACGACGGGACCGAACAAACAAAACAAAAAAAACAGGGGGCAGGGCACGGCAAAATATGCATCCAGATGCCCCCAAACCACATGATTTCCACCATTGGCGTCCCTTCGGATAAATTCATGCTGGTTTGGGTGGATCTGCATGCATATTTCAGATTTCGACCTGCTGCAACCCATGATTTCGCTTATATTGGCTGAAATATGGTTTTGGCTAGATCGTTTTCTGAAATATGCATCCAGATGCCCCCAAACCACATGATATCCACCACTGGCTTCCCTTCGGATAAACTCATGCTGGTTTGGGTGGATCTGCATGCATATTTCAGAGTTCGACCAGCTGCAACCCCTAATTTGACTTATATTGGCTGAAATATGGTTTTGCCTAGATCCTTTTCTGAAATATGCATCCAGATGCCCCCAAACCACATGATTTCCACCATTGGCGTCCCTTCGGATAAATTCATGCTGGTTTGGGTGGATCTGCATGCATATTTCAGATTTCGACCTGCTGCAACCCATGATTTGGCTTACATTGGCTGAAATATGGTTTTGGTTAGATCGTTTTCTGAAATATGCATCCAGATGCCACCAAACCACAAGATTTCCACCATTGATGTCCCTTCGGATAAATTCATGCTGGTTTGGGTGGATCTGCATGCATATTTCAGATTTCGACCTGCTGCAACCCATGATTTGGCTTACATTGGCTGAAATATGGCTTTGGCAAGATCGATTTCTGAAATATGCATCCAGATGCCCCCAAACCACATGATTTCCACCATTGGCGTCCCTTCGGATAAATTCATGCTGGTTTGGGTGGATCTGCATGCATATTTCAGATTTCGACCTGCTGCAACCCATAATTTGGCTTATATTGGCTGAAATATGGTTTTGCCTAGATCGTTTTCTGAAATATGCATCCAGATGCCCTCAAACCACATGATTTCCACCATTGGCATCCCTTCGGATAAATTCATGCTGGTTTGGGTGGATCTGCATGCATATTTCAGATTTCGACCTGCTGCAACCCATGATTTGGCTTATATTGGTTGAAATATGGTTTTGGTTAGATCGTTTTCTGAAATATGCATCCAGATGCCACCAAACCACAAGATTTCCACCATTGACGTCCCTTCGGATAAATTCATGCTGGTTTGGGTGGATCTGCATGCATATTTCAGATTTCGACCTGCTGCAACCCATGATTTGGCTTACATTGGCTGAAATATGGCTTTGGCAAGATCGATTTCTGAAATATGCATCCAGATGCCCCCAAACCACATGATTTCCACCATTGGCGTCCCTTCGGATAAATTCATGCTGGTTTGGGTGGATCTGCATGCATATTTCAGATTTCGACCTGCTGCAACCCATGATTTGGCTTACATTGGCTGAAATATGGCTTTGGCAAGATCGATTTCTGAAATATGCATCCAGATGCCCCCAAACCACATGATTTCCACCACTGGCGTCCCTTCGGATAAATTCATGCTGGTTTGGGTGGATCTACATGCATATTTCAGATTGCGACCTGCTGCAACCCATAATTTGGCTTATATTGGCTGAAATATGGTTTTGGCTAGATCGTTTTCTGAAATATGCATCCAGATGCCCCCAAACCACATGATTTCCACCATTGGCGTCCCTTCGGATAAACTCATGCTGGTTTGGGTGGATCTGCATGCATATTTCAGATTTCGACCTGCTGCAACCCATGATTTGGCTTATATTGGCTGAAATATGGTTTTGGCTAGATCGATTTCTGAAATATGCATCCAGATGCCCCCAAACCACATGATTTCCACCATTGGCGTCCCTTCGGATAAATTCATGCTGGTTTGGGTGGATCTGCATGCATATTTCAGATTTCGACCTGCTGCAACCCATGATTTGGCTTATATTGGCTGAAATATGGTTTTGGCTAGATCGTTTTCTGAAATATGCATCCAGATGCCCCCAAACCACATGATTTCCACCACTGGCGTCCCTTCGGATAAACTCATGCTGGTTTGGGTGGATCTGCATGCATATTTCAGATTTCGACCTGCTGCAACCCATAATTTGGCTTATATTGGCTGAAATATGGTTTTGGCTAGATCGATTTCTGAAATATGCATCCAGATGCCCCCAAACCACATGATTTCCACCACTGGCTTCCCTTCGGATAAACTCATGCTGGTTTGGGTGGATCTGCATGCATATTTCAGAGTTCGACCTGCTGCAACCCATAATTTGGCTTATATTGGCTGAAATATGGTTTTGCCTAGATCGTTTTCTGAAATATGCATCCAGATGCCCCCAAACCACATGATTTCCACCATTGGCGTCCCTTCGGATAAATTCATGCTGGTTTGGGTGGATCTGCATGCATATTTCAGATTTCGACCTGCTGCAACCCATGATTTGGCTTATATTGGCTGAAATATGGTTTTGGCTAGATCGATTTCTGAAATATGCATCCAGATGCCCCCAAACCACATGATTTCCACCACTGGCGTCCCTTCGGATAAACTCATGCTGGTTTGGGTGGATCTGCATGCATATTTCAGATTTCGACCTGCTGCAACCCATAATTTGGCTTATATTGGCTGAAATATGGTTTTGGCTAGATCGTTTTCTGAAATATGCATCCAGATGCCCCCAAACCACATGATTTCCACCACTGGCGTCCCTTCGGATAAACTCATGCTGGTTTGGGTGGATCTGCATGCATATTTCAGATTTCGACCTGCTGCAACCCATAATTTGGCTTATATTGGCTGAAATATGGTTTTGCCTAGATCGTTTTCTGAAATATGCATCCAGATGCCCTCAAACCACATGATTTCCACCATTGGCATCCCTTCGGATAAATTCATGCTGGTTTGGGTGGATCTGCATGCATATTTCAGATTTCGACCTGCTGCAACCCATGATTTGGCTTATATTGGTTGAAATATGGTTTTGGTTAGATCGTTTTCTGAAATATGCATCCAGATGCCACCAAACCACAAGATTTCCACCATTGACGTCCCTTCGGATAAATTCATGCTGGTTTGGGTGGATCTGCATGCATATTTCAGATTTCGACCTGCTGCAACCCATGATTTGGCTTACATTGGCTGAAATATGGCTTTGGCAAGATCGATTTCTGAAATATGCATCCAGATGCCCCCAAACCACATGATTTCCACCATTGGCGTCCCTTCGGATAAATTCATGCTGGTTTGGGTGGATCTGCATGCATATTTCAGATTTCGACCTGCTGCAACCCATGATTTGGCTTATATTGGCTGAAATATGGTTTTGGCTAGATCGATTTCTGAAATATGCATCCAGATGCCCCCAAACCACATGATTTCCACCACTGGCGTCCCTTCGGATAAATTCATGCTGGTTTGGGTGGATCTGCATGCATATTTCAGATTTCGACCTGCTGCAACCCATAATTTGGCTTATATTGGCTGAAATATGGTTTTGGCTAGATCGTTTTCTGAAATATGCATCCAGATGCCCCCAAACCACATGATTTCCACCATTGGCGTCCCTTCGGATAAACTCATGCTGGTTTGGGTGGATCTGCATGCATATTTCAGATTTCGACCTGCTGCAACCCATGATTTGGCTTATATTGGCTGAAATATGGTTTTGGCTAGATCGATTTCTGAAATATGCATCCAGATGCCCCCAAACCACATGATTTCCACCATTGGCGTCCCTTCGGATAAATTCATGCTGGTTTGGGTGGATCTGCATGCATATTTCAGATTTCGACCTGCTGCAACCCATGATTTGGCTTATATTGGCTGAAATATGGTTTTGGCTAGATCGTTTTCTGAAATATGCATCCAGATGCCCCCAAACCACATGATTTCCACCACTGGCGTCCCTTCGGATAAACTCATGCTGGTTTGGGTGGATCTGCATGCATATTTCAGATTTCGACCTGCTGCAACCCATAATTTGGCTTATATTGGCTGAAATATGGTTTTGGCTAGATCGATTTCTGAAATATGCATCCAGATGCCCCCAAACCACATGATTTCCACCACTGGCTTCCCTTCGGATAAACTCATGCTGGTTTGGGTGGATCTGCATGCATATTTCAGAGTTCGACCTGCTGCAACCCCTAATTTGGCTTATATTGGCTGAAATATGGTTTTGCCTAGATCGTTTTCTGAAATATGCATCCAGATGCCCCCAAACCACATGATTTCCACCACTGGTGTCCCTTCGGATAAATTCATCTGGGTGGATCTACATGCATATTTCAGATTTCGACCTGCTGCAACCCATGATTTGGCTTACATTGGCTGAAATATGGCTTTGGCAAGATCGATTTCTGAAATATGCATCCAGATGCCCCCAAACCAGGTGGACTGGCAACTGTGGCTGGCAATGGTGGAAGGACTGGCTAGCCAGAGCAAACAACGGCTGACGAAGAGAACTGCAGTAGAAGCAATGGGCGCCGAGAGAGATTGAGGTGTTGGTTGTCCATAAGCAGGTAGCAGGTAGTGCAGGCGGCGGAGTGACTCTGGGGGATTCGCTGTTTCTTGACACCCTTAGGCCTCAATTCAGGCTGCAAAACATTCGATTTTGTCAATCATTCAATGCTTTACTTCAGTGCTGCGATTAGCATTCTATTCTATATGCCTTCCTATTTTACTAACACTGCTGGACGGAGAAGCAGAGGAAAAGAGTTAACCAACGGTCAACGAGAGGCTTGGTTTGACCTGGGTTGAGGCAGAACGGGCGAATTACTGGCGCAGCGGATGGAGAAAAAGGCACAGTCGCAAGGCCAGCTAGGGTGCAGCAGCTCCTTCCATCCGATCCCTGTTCTACCAGGCTGTTGGAAACCACAATAGACACAGTCCCATTCGAGCAACAGCCCAGGGCAAAGCTGAAGAAGAAGGAACCTGGATGATGTAGTTGAAGGAGAGGATGCTGGAGGAAGGGTGAAGGTTGATGACGATGAAGCATCTGTGTTTGGCTGTTGAGGAGGAGGAGCTGTCCGACTTTTGATTTTGGAATGAGAACTGAATCTGACATTGGCTAGAATTTGTGCACACAATTAGCTTAAGAAGCTCCGCGCAGTTTTAGCCTAGTGTATTCAGCTTAGAAGTCCCAAAAGCTAGTAGGAACTAAGCTGAGGTTGAACTAAAAAGGGAAGGTTATGGAACTAAAGGCTGGCTTGAGCGGAAAGGAATGGCTGATATTGGTCCGTGTCTATGCTCGCACTCTCCGCCCATCCACACCAGCGTCTTCTCAAGGCTTCTGGGAATTCTCAAGGCTCTGGGAATTCGGTAAGCAGCTTAAAGCAGTCTGGCATCTGAACAGTGGGTGAAAGACGGGAAAGCAGAGGAAATCTTGGCACAACTTTTACTCTTATATTTATGAAGATGGACAAACGTCCTTCCTCTTCATGAGCCTGTGCTTAGTGCAATTGCTGAAACAGGACTGTTAATGAGACACTTGGACTCGAAATTGCTCGATTGCCGGGGAGGGAGGGCAGCGGTGTGGATCTTGGTTGGCGCCACGGCCAGGAAATTGGCTTAACCGAGGCTGGGGATGAGACATATTGGCTCGTCCTATTCCCCCTTTTTTCGAGCAAGCGAATGTTTGAAAAACTGAACGCTTCTAAGCAATTAAACTTGACATATTTTAACTGTTATTATCATTTTCCATTTACTTATAACTATTCTGACCTTTCGTCAGCTGTAACACTTACAAAATGTAATTTACAGAGAAGGTTTCTTAGTGCAAACTTTTGCTTACCAAACTTTTTGATTTATTTAATTATTTTACAAAACTTACGTTATATTTTCTATTTGGAGAAAACCCTAATTCTTCAAATTTCTTCTAACTCCTAAACACGAAAACAAGATCACAGTTTATTTTGTTAACAAAAATGTAATAGGACACAATTTTCAAAAAAGGTTAATATCACACATATAGTTGAAACATTTTTAGTATTCTATTTGCTATGTTACAATGATGAATTTTACTTGAATTTTAGAAAATTGAAATTATAATTTATAATTTGAAACTAGGACCAAAAGATATTTATAAAAACGTAGCATTGAGGGGGTTCGACCAGCCGAAGCCAGCAGAAGCATTCAAGAGAGAGAGAGAGAGGGAAGATGGTTGAATGGGGATAAGGGACCAGGGGCTGCCGAAGCTCCCGCCCTTCTCGGAGGGAATCGGATGGTGGTGAAGATGACATTCTGGGGTGGGAAGGAAGTAGCACAGGCACAATAAGTGCACATTGCCCTTTGCTCACTTAGCTCCCAACTTCTTTTTCAATCCTAAACTTGTGGTTCTGTTCGGACTGATCAAAATTAGCTGAAGGTATAAAATCCTAGCTGGCTTATTTTGGGACGTAATTAAAAGTGGTCAATGTTTGTGAGCAGGGTAAGAGGGAAGAGAAAGCGGAGGAACCTTTACTGGCCGAGGACGACGGCCTCCTTGTGCAAGCTGGCCATGGAGGCGGACTGGGCGGGGGCCGGATGGCATTTGGTGGAGGCGGCGACGTCCGGCAGGTGGCAGCTGTCCAGGATCTCCAGCATCCATTGCAGCCGCTCCACTCAGTCGCTGCTGGCTGAGTCCATGGCCAGCGGCCACCAGTCCAGGCCAGCTAGAGAGGAGAACGGAAGTAGGTGGGAGCTGGTAATGGAAAGAGCACTGGGGGGGGGGGGGCGTTGAGATGGAATAGCGGCAATGCGAAGGGCTGCGCGGTCGGCTGGTTCAACCACTGTAGATGCTCAAACCGCCCTTCATCTTGGCATTGCACCTTTATCTACTCTGCCATTTTACCGCCTAGTAGGCCAAAACGCAGAAGAAAAGTGGGGAGACTCACCTACCCTCCTTTTTTTAGAGTAAGCAATTAATCCAAAAGATTATTGCGATGCTACTTTTTTAAATTTTATTTATTTTAATAATTATTCTCATTTTCTTTTTTGTCACAATTAACTTACGTTGCTATTTTACCAGCTAACTTGCATCAAAACCATATGATTGGACATTTTTGTCTATTTTATTTTAGATACCAGAACACAGATTTTACATTTTATTTCTTATACTATAAACGCAATTGTTAAAGCAAATTAAAGTCAATGGCATCAAACATTAAGCTCATAAAGTAATTTATAATACTGTGCTAGAATTACGAAAACTAGAAAACTATTGTTATCTTAATACAATTTTATAATTATTTACCCTCCATAAAAGGATTGATGCAATTTTACTAGTGGCTATTTTCAGCTGGATTTAGCTGAACAAAAGGGGCAGTGGGTAAAACGACCAATTCAGCTGATGAGCGCAAAGTGGAGGGGAAAACGACATGAGAAAAAGTGTTTGCTGACACTCACAGCTGAGTATTTACGAGGCGGAAGCGATTGGATGGATGATATGGTCGATTTTGACACCAAGAGGGAGTCTCAGCAGAAAACTTCATTGCTTTCCTGTCTTTGCTTGTAAGCAAAGAGCAAAACTAAATAGTTGGGAAATATGATTGAAGATTCAAAATTATCTGGTTATTAGAATAAGTTAAAATAAGTGTAGTCAAAATGCAAAAGAGTGGCATTGAGCTGGTTCGAGTGGCCGAGGCCTTTTGGTAGGCCGAGGCCTCATTTGTACAAATATGGCAGCATGAGCTAGAAACGAATTGAGAAGGCGGCGGCGCCAGGACCCGGGGGGGCTTAAATACTAGGAAGTTTGGCACGCGGGAGGGACTCATCAGCTTACCCACCTTTCTCGCTCCTCTTTTTACTTAACACCCTTCCTGCATCTCATGCCGCAGCTATCCTCAGCAGGTTGAAGGCGGGAGCGGGAGGTTGAGGGGCGGAGGGATGCCAAAAGGGCATGAAAGTGCTGGGCACAAAAAAGGGCGCTCTTGAGGAGCCCCCAGGACTCAGCCGGCCTGGAGGAGGCTCTGAGGAGTTTGGGGGAAAAGTGAAATGGGATGAGAGAGAAGCGGGGAAGGGGAGAGGACTCATGAATGAGGCTTTTGAAGAGAGCTGCAGAGGGAGCAAACCTGTCCTACATCCATCCATTGCGCAGCTCGGTTAAACTTGCCCACCCCATTCTCGCCTATAGCAGCAGCGCCAGGGTATAAATAAACAGCTTGGACGTATCCATACACATGTCCCTCTCTGCCTCATTCTCTCCCCCTCTTTTCTCAACTCCTTCACTCGCCAGAGCTTCCCATGGGGCGACGGACTGGGGCTGACAATGGAGGGTCAATTGGAGTAAAAGGCAGTGAGGCTTCTCCTGCGCCTGGTCCGATCACTGGCGGTTAAGTTGCCTCAATGGCCAGGGGGCGTGGAACAAGCCAGGCAAAGAAGGGCCAGGGTGGAGAGGAGGGGGGGGGGGGAAAGAGATGTTGAGACCAAGCAACATTTGGGCAAGCTTGAGCGGAAAAGCAGGGGAAAAGGGTCGGGGGCTTAGCCCTGTGGCGCGGGCAAACATATCAAGAGACACAATTGGCCCCAACGAGCCCCGGCTCATCTTTCTCCTCATCCCAACCCTACCAATACTCCCCTCTCACCAACACAACACCAACAGCTCCGCCCAGCCCTCTTCCCACATCTGCCCTCTTCAGTCTTTTCCCGAGGGCAGCGGCGCAGCTGGGGGCGGTCTTTGGCTTGGCGCAAAGACGGGACAGGAGGCTCAGAAGAAGTTGAAGGCGGACAAAATGAAGTGGAGACGAGGGAGGGGACCGGAGGGAGGGGAGTCTGGGGGCGTGCACGATAGCGGGGGTGTATGGGAGAGGTCTTGAAAGGTGAAGATTGAAGGGTAGGGGGAAGAGAGTTTGTAACGAATGCCCAAGGTCGGGGAACAGGAGGAGAAAAGGAAGAAGAGGAGAAGAAGGCAATTCAAGTTATGCCAAGCCCCAGCCGAAAGGCGGCTGGTGGATGTGAATGGTATCGGCCAGCCTGTCCTTCATCTTTATGAGAAGGGGTGTATGGGAGGATGAGGGGAGGTGACGAAGTAAACATTAGTTGTCTACCCACTTGGCTGATGTTTCATTAATATGATAAGTCTTCTTCAGACGCTTGATGTGAACTAGACCGTTTTACTTCCCACCCCCTATCTTAATTGCTCCTACTTATTTATTTAGCTTCCCTTCCCTTCCCCTATCTAAATCTTCTCCCCCCCAATCAGTCTGGGTCCTACGTCTGCAGCCCGACGCCGTTAACCTTCCCGTTTCTACTGACCCAAAAACTGCTGTAGACACAAGCAGGTCCCGTACCTAATTCTTCTACATCAGGGGCTCAGTAAAATGGAGAAGCTCTGTCGCCTGACGGTGAAAGACAGGCTGTGGCCTGGACTGATATTTCGAAAAGGTCACAATCGGCCAAAAGCCAAAGCTGGGGATTTAATTTGGGAGGGAGGGCTTTTGGGAGGGTGGGGGAACCAGGGGGGAATCCCGACGTGCCCCGCCTAACAGGGCCACTCTTCTAGCCTAAGAAGGGTATAGTCGACGCTGCCCTGTCCAATTTTCGAAATTGGAGGCTTTGAGGAATTGGGAGAGGGCAAACCTAGAGGGTGAGGGAGGAAGAGGCGGCAGGGCGTTGAGGCCAGACCATGCGCCGTCCTTCCTCTTCATGAGCTGCTACTTGTCGCCGCTGTGTCTGTTGGAGCTGGGCAGGACGCGGTGGGCGCTGCCCGAGCCGTCCTCGCTGGCATCCGCTCCATCCTACTCCCTCTCAACTGAACTAGCCTTTCTCACTCTCTTACTCCATCCTTGGCCAATAGCATTGATGGTGAGGAGGAAGGGAAAAGAGGGCGCGAAAGAAGCTTGCATAGGAGTAGGCTGTGCAGTTGGAGAGAGAGGCGTGGTGGTCCCAGACGGCGGAAGGCTGTCTGTGTGCCCAAAGCTGGTTGCTAGAGGGCAGCTTGATAGAGGCCGAAGAAGCTGGGCTAAATGCAGTCATTAGGAGACAGCAGGTACTGCAAATGATGGCCCAGGCGGCGGTGTCCCGGATTGCACCTAGTTGATTGCCCAGTGCCACGAAGACCTATTAGAGATGTGCGGGGCGGAAGAGACAGAAACTTTCTGGCTCCTCCTACTCCCCTTTCTGCAAGCAAGCGAATGTCTGAAAGACAAAGCGCTGCTAAGCTATTATTTGCCATCCTATTTTCGTAATTTTAGCTTTTTATTTGCCCAAATTGACAGAATTGCATTATGAGACTAAATTCGGTTTTCAAAAGCCAGGCAAGCTTGAAGAAAATGTACGTAGCTCAGAAAATTGCAATTTCTTTTGGTTTACTGTTTGCGAACCCTTTAGCTAGGAGTACTTTTGAAGGGGTTCGAGTGGCCGAAGCCTCAAATGCAAATCGGGCCATCTTATAATTGTTTATAGGATTAGAATTTGAGAAGTAATCTAGTAATCTAAAGCATTGTTACAAGGACCCAGCTCATTAAAATTAGGCCAACAACGGAACTATGCACAAAGTACTTTGCTAAACTTGGGAGAGCTAATTTTCTTTCAAACTTTCTATTATTAATAGTGTAAATTAACTGGTTTTCTTTCTATTGATAAAATTGTACCTATTGATAAAACTCACTCAACAGAGCTGAACTGAATAAAATGAAAACACTCATGCTGTTAATAAATGACCTAGAGCTGTTTTGTCGAAACGCGGCATGGGGTTGGTGCAAGTGGAGGAATAGAGTTGAAGGCTGGAAGAAGCAAGAATGCGCAGCACACCTGGCTGGAAGTTGGCCAGGCCGCCGGGGGAAGGGCGCATGCCATCAGGCGTTACGCAGGGGCCTAGTCCCCAGGGGCAAACAAGCAGAGCCGGGGCTTTTTAGCACTGGACTGAGCTCATCCTCCACTGCATTCTCACCCCTGCCGTCTGTCGCTCCAAAGCTCCTATGATTGCCTGCTCTCTTAGCGGCACAGATGGGCAAAGAGTGCAGAAGGGCCAGATCTAATGGGTTGCCCAAAGGAGGAGGTTATGAGTGAGTAATGACGTGACGACCAGAGATGCATGGGGAGAAGAGCAATCGCGATGGTGATGCTGCAAGAATGGTTATGCCCTGCAAACCGGCGGTGGTATCAGCCTGGCTAAATGCCATCATTTCGCTCTGGTTTTTCTCACTCTGCTCAAATTCTTGGGAAAGTGCGGATGGGAGACTCATGTCAGGAGGAGCTGGCCAGGAGCTGGCCCATGCTTCAATAGCTGGCAGACCTGTCGGTTCACTTTGATCGGGTAAAAACGGGACCTGACCGAAGGGGCCCTAGGAGCATGGAGGCGATAAACTCAGCGGCCACTCTTTGCAGCCCTCCGATCTCCTCGGCCAGGCCGTAGGAGAAGGCAGACATGCCGTGCGGCATTGCGTGGGAGCCTAGACACTGGGCAAAGCAAGCAGGCTGAACTGCTAGCACCGGACTGCGCTCATTCACTTCCCCCCCTCCCCCCCCTGTGCCCCTGAGCTGGCTAGCTCAAAACAAAAGGAACCGGTCTGTTCATCTGATTCTATAGGCAGATTGAGGAATAGCAAAGGTCCATATGGCAGAGTGGGGGGGGGGGGGGTCTCAGTTGGACATGGAAGGTTATAGATCAGTGCGGGCGCGAGCATACGCCGGGAGTGGTGTTGCATGCGAGAACTACGCCTTGCGCACAGGCGGCTGCGCCCTCTGCTAAACTTGGCCCATCTTCAAACCCTAGCTTTATTTGCGCAGCCTACTTTCTCACTCCCTCCCAGATTCACATCCGCAGGGGTTAGTGCTAAACATTAGCTCATCAATTAGGCGAAGAGACTGATGTTAGACTTTCAGCACAAAGGACTGAGGGGAGGAGAAAGGCTTGCATAGGGATGAGCTTATCAGCGAAAGTGAGCAGGTGGCGGAAGGCGGGGAAAAGGTGAGGAGGGAGTACCTTGGCCCCAGGCGGTGGGTTGGAGCGGCCGATCGAGTTGCGGGGGACACCGGCGCCTGGCCTGTGGCAGCAGACGCTGTCCCGGCAGTTCTCTGCGCACCAACGGCTGGCCGCCCCAGGGGCTATCAACCACATTCATCTCGGCCTTTTAGCTGTCGCGCTTTCTTCCTTCCAAAGGCAAAGGCAAGGGCATGGGAACCTCAGCAGGTGGGGGCGTTGGAGAATGTGGCCTGGCCTGAAACATTGCCTGGCCCTGCTACCTCATAGATGAGCACCAAGCCCTAAATGAAAAGGCCTGTGGGAGGAAGGGTGGTTATCCAAAAGTTCGATTTTGGGGCCACCCAGTGCTGGACTCTCTTCGTCAGCATTGACTCTAGCACTTTCCCAACACAGGATAGGAGCGCGACTGGTCGGTAGCTCTTGATTCTGTCCACCGGCTTCCCCTTCTTCAGTAGCGGCACGATGACAGCTGTCCTCCATGGAGCTGGGAGCTTGCACTCGAGCCAGCTGCGGTTGAGGAGGGACAGGAGGCAGCGGCGACCTGAGGGCGGAAGATTGATGAGCATCTGTGGGAGGATGCCGTCCAGTCCTGGAGCCTTTCCCTTCCCCTTGCCCAGAACTTGGACCAGCTCTTCTTCCTCAAAGCTCCCTGCTGCCGTAGGGTGGCGGTCTCTCCTAGTGTGAGAATGGACTGCCATGTAGGCCTGGCGAGACTTGGCCCTTTCGACGCGGATACTGCTGGAGGCGGCGTAGTGGGCACAGGCAAGAGCAGCCTTCCTCGTGTCCCCCGAAGCCGCCTTCCCCGTTTGGCTCAGCACTGGCTGGTCTGGAAGCCTTGTTTTCCCCCGACTGTCGATGGCATGGATGGTCCCGTAGATCTTGGATGGGTCTGAGCGGTGATCCAGGGTGCTGGCGAACGTCCTCCAGGCTCTCCTCTTCTCTCCCACGAACACTCTCTCTGTGTTTTCTTTCGCCGCAAGGCTTTCAGCTTTAGACTCTGCCGTTCGTAGCTGGCGGTTTCTTTTTAGGGCTTCTCTGGCTCTTGACTGGGCCTGCGCACAGGCTGGACTCCAGAAGGGTTTGGGATTCTTGCGCCGGCTGAAAGGGCACGCTGATCGCATCGCTGATAGGAGAGCAGCTGTGAAGGAAGCATTGGCCTGTTCCACGGAGCCCTCTGAGGCATCGTAGTGGAGGAGGTTGGTGGAGACATGGTCTTTGTAGGAGTCCCAGTTTGCCCGTTTCACTGCGAAGCATTGAGGCGGTGCAGGCTCGGAAGGTCTGGACAGTGATCAGCCTGGTGATCGGAACCCACAAACTCCTGCGCTCTCCAGTCGCAGCTGCTGGCCAGGCGACCATCCACAATGGAGACGTCCGGGGCTGAGGCTGAGCCAGCTGCGCTGAACCTCGTGGGGGAGTCATTGAGGATGATGGCGCCGACAGAGTTGCAGTACTCCTCCAACTCCAACCCATGTTCATGCTCTTCCATGTCGTCGTCCCATGACCCATGCGCGTTGGCATCGCCGAGGATGAGGAACTTGGGTGCTCTGGAGCAGCTGAGAGGCCAGGCAGCGGTGTTGAGGGACGCGTCTCTCGCGTCCGCTTGTCCTCCCAGTGCCGGAGGGCGGTAGAGGTTGTGCACCAGGAGAGGGCCGGAAGGAAGCTCCAGCTGCACGCTGAGGCATTCGACGGCAGAGGCTGGTGGGAGAGGGAGACTGTTGGCCGGCGTGTGTGGGATGCCTTCGCGGACCAGGATGAGGAGGCCGCCGGTGTGACTCTGACGGGATCCCCGATGGACTTGGCGATCCAGGCGGAGGTGAGCGAAGCCTTGGAACTTGGGAGTGGCGGAGGGCTGCTGCAGGTTTGTCTCTTGAATCACTGCGAGATCTATTCTTTCTTCGTGCAGAAGCTTATTCAGCTCCACTGCACTGCTGCGGAGACCGTTGGCATTCAACTGGAGAATCTTCAGTGGCTTTCCCACTTTCTGAGATCTTCTTCTCTTCCCGCGACGCCCTTGGTGTGGCCGTTGGAGGTTGGCAGGGCCTGGATTGGCCTCGATGCCTGATCGGAGGAGGAGGCAGTGGAGGAGCTCAGGCGGAGTCCACCACCGCCCTGCCGAAAAAACGGCCTTGTCCGGCGCTGACCGGAGAAACGGGCACATCGAGGGCCGAAGCCCCATCCTCGCCCCCGCGTATAGGGGGCCCGTGTGGCGAGGAGTGGCCGAAGTCGAAGGGGAGATTGGCACCTCCCGATAGGGACATGAAGCGGAGCTGCAGAGGGCGATGCACAGAAGGTGGGCGATGGTGGCTCAGCAGTCGAACTGGCCATTGGCAAGGCTGGTCTGGTTGAGCTGGGAGCTGCCCAGAGTGAGCGCCGGCCCCCACGGAGTACTGTCCACAACCACTCTAGCCACTCATAGGACTCTAGGGCACCCTGTCCTACTCTGCATAACTCCTTCTCACCCTTCCTTCTGCTTAGTCACAGTGTCGGGGGGGGAAGGAAGGATGAGCATAGGAGGGTAGGAGGTCATGGCATGCAAAGGAGTCGCGGGAGAAGGATGAGGAAAGGATACCTTTGGACCTGTGGGTGCCGCCGATGGAGTTGCAGACAGCGCGGGAGCTGCATTCATAGTAGCAGGAGACGAGCAGGCTGTGGCGGCGCTGCTACCCATGTTACGGCAGCTGGCCACCGTGGTGACCGAGCAATTGCTCTTTCCTCCTACTCCCTTCCTGCCGTTTCTTGCCTCAATCATAGCAAGGCAAAGTGGGCAAGATCAAAAGTGAGGTGGGGACAGGAGGCTGGAGTAGGGTAAAAGGGAGCAGGATACTTGATGGCGCCACTGCAGTTGTGCAAGCTGTTATTGGCGTTGTACTTGTGGCGGCAGTTGGGGCAGTCGCCCGTGTCCATGAGCTAGCAGGCCACGTTTTGAGGACTCTTATGTCCTATTTGCTCTACTACTCAACCTTTTAACTTTGCTCTCTCTAATTGCGAGTGTTAGCGGGTTCGGAGGGGAACGAAGGTTCATTTGGGCGGGTGGAGTAGCAGGATAGGCAACTTTGGACTAGCTGGAGTGCTGGCTTTATACACTCTCGCCTTAGCCCACTCTATGCAGTACCTGTTCCCTCCCCACTCACAACTATTTCCTACCCTCAGCTAAATCGAAAGAAGGTGAGAGGAGGAAAGGGGATTTAACAGAGATTAATGGGCTGGAAGTGCGGGCAGCCAGTGGCCTTGAATCTACAGTTTACCAGGCCGGTGAGTTAGAACTTGCTGCACACGAATCGGCGGCATCCTGGATCCGCCTGGGTTGCGCTTCTCCACTCATTTCTGCCTCCTCTCTTAGCCCATTCTCTATCTATCCTAGCAGGGGACAGGTGAGGAGGCAGGGAACCTTTGGGGCCCAAATGAAGGACGGCAATATGGGGGCGTGGATGGAGTTGTATACGGCGCGGGCCAGAGACTTGCGGCAGGAGGTGTAGGTCAGGGGATTACCCGTGCTCCAGTAGCTGGCCGAAGTGGACTAGTTTGACTGGTTTATGAGCGGCGAGAAAAGGGGACCTGAGTGCTGCCAATAGCGCTGGTGGTGGCGCGCATCTGGGCGAAGGGAATTGAGGGCGTCAAAGCGGGGCCGCCGGTTGTGGCCCTGTGGCTGTAGGCATGTGCTTAGCCGACCTTCATCATGCCCACCAACAAGCTCGCCCATTCTTTCAACTTTTACCTTAAATGTCCCTCCTCCTATTGGTCTCCGCTAAAAGAAGAGGGCAGGGCTGAACAGTAGGGAAGGGGCGACATATGTTGAGTGGAATGTTGAAGGTGACAGCGTAAAAAGACAGAGGATTGCGGTCGCGCTGAGATACTTTCTATGCTGTACTCCCGCTCCTACTCTTTTAGGCCATGCACCGGCTGATTGCTATTCTTCTCTCTACCTCATTCACTGCGTTACGCCCTTGGCTTACAAAACGATGGTTGCAAGTGGGGACAGAGTGAAAGAAGGATAGAAGAGGGAAGTTTTCGCTGGACTGTTGTTAGTGCCGGTGTAGAGAGAAGGTCTGAAAGTAGGTGGCGGTGTGCATGGTGGCGGCGGGCTGGGTCAAAGCCTGGATCATGCCCGCCCCTTTTCGGGGTGCTTGGACTACCTCAATTGGCTGCCATTGCACCAATCCCTCTTTCATCTTTTTCACTATGTTTCTCTCTTTACTTGCGGGACGTTAGCCGCAAGCAAGAATTGAGTGCAAGGAGGAGGCACATAAGTAGCATGGGGCGAGAAAAAGGAAAGGAAAGGTACCTTGGCCATATGTGGATTGGGCGGTGGTGAGGGTGCAGAAGATGGGCAGCAGGGGGTTGCGACATGCTGGCGCGCAGCAGCTCGGCACTCTACATACTGTATTCTGCCCTTTGCTTTCCTGTCCCCACTCTTTCTCTCTCCGCGCAAGCCTCCACTAAAAGCAGGGGTAGAAGGGAGCAAAAGGAAGGGAGGGAGGAACCTGGGCAGGCGACCGGGAGGGCGGCATTGCTGATTACCAGGGAAACCTGGGCCGATGGGGTAGAGGGCAACGCCGCTGGGCTGTATGGGCTGATGCTCGTCGCGGTCCCAGAAGCTGGCGTTGGCCCTGGCGCTGCTGTTCGGCTAACTTGCTGACTTGTTCATCGTCTCTACCCTTAACCTTCACATCAGTCACTCCTCCTACTTTCTTTTGCTCTTACACTTAGTTCTTGCCCGGCAAAGCAGACTGGACTGGAAGGTGTGAAAAGTAGAGGGATGGAACCTTGGTGGCGGTGGAGAAGGAGCCAACGTGGAGGTGGGTGGGCTCGTGCTCGTTGCAGCGCTCCGGGCTGGCGTTGGCCTTGGAGCTGCTGTTCGGCATGCCCAACTGCTCACTGATCTTCACTGCTCATTGCTTTCGACGCTATACTTTCCATTCCGATCATTTTTCTTGCTCTGCTTTAAACACTTGCCAGATGACGAAGGTTAGAAGGGAGCAAAGGGGAGAAATGGAGGGAACCTGGATGGTTAGGGTGGAGGGTGGCAATGCAGAGCTGTAGGAGCAGGTGCTTGGTGCGACTGTTGGGGCTGCTGCTAGGCATTCCAGGGAAAATGCAAGGAAAATGGGCATTCCAGCATTTCACAGAAAGGGCTTGCTGGGCACAGTTCTGCAAAGTCTTTGATGAGGTATCCATTTGACCAAACCTTTACTGAGGCAAGGAATGGTTTGAGGAATGTTTCTTTTGGCAGTTGAATGTGAAGGTGGACCTTTGGGAGGTGGAAGCTGAGTCAGTAGGGCTCTGCACAGACCTCCACATATTCAACGTTTTGGCTGAGTTGTAATTACGTCCTTTGGTGCAGATTATGGCGCAGGATGGGCATCGTGGTTGTATTGCTGTCGTAGTACAGCTTCTTTACTGTTCCTTAATTTCCACGTCATCTCCATCAGTCTTTAGAAATGCTGCTTCATTCTGTTTGAAGTAGCAGATCTTGGTGGGTTCTTTGTTGCACTTGTTCTTCTTGCAGAACTCCTCTGAGCCACCTGCGATGGTTCCTTGACCATAGCACTCAAACTCATTGGAGTCCTTGAAGTCGATGATTCTGATGTCCAACTTGTTGACGTAGTGGATGGTGCTATCATGCAGCTGACTGCTTTTACTGACTCATTTTATGTAGGCTTCCCATTTTTCACTGCTCCAATATTCGCTTTGACAGAGTATTTTCTTATTTAATGCTGCTTTTACTGTCATTTTATGTAGCCCTAACTTTTTTTCGGTTTGCCTTTACTACAAGTGAGGCACTTATTCACGGTTTGTTGTAGTATTTTCACCTTTTTTTAATCCTGCTTTTGCTGAGTCGTTTTGATGACTCGTGCAGAAGTGAGCCTTGATTTGCTGTCCCATTGGATGTCTCAGTCTGCGGCAAACGGCGGCTTACCATGGAAAACGGCTGATTCAGAAATGATGGACAATATTTGCCATGGTGATAGACATGATTGGCCATGATGATATGATGATTCTCGAGTAATCCAATGATGAAATGATCATCAAATGATAAAAATGGCTGTTTGTTTCATAAAAAAAACTTGTGCATGCGGGATTGGTGCATGAAAAGCAAAGACTCTAGAGGCTGGGCGGACTTATTTTGCAAGCAATAGTTTGGTCTTTACCCAAAAAGGTTCCCTTGAATCCCTTCGATGGAATGGGTGCCATGTGTATTTTTGAAGAGGAAGAGATTGCTGGAGATGAAAATGAAGATGGCAAAATTTTATTATGAGGTGTAATGCTTGCTTTTGTATTTGAGAGCTCCTCGAGTAGTTCGTCAATACAATCAGCGGAAATGAATTCAGCTCAATGAGGCACCTGATTTTTAGCAAGCCTTCCATCTGTCAAAAGCAAAGATTTTTCAACACCGTTCCTTGGCACTGGGCTATAAGAAAAAAATTTCAGAGCCATAAAGAAAAATGTTTCTGCGCCATGTTTCGAAAAATAATATAAGCCAGGAAATATGATAGCATAAGCCAGAAATGCAGCATAAACAGCATAAAGAAACTAACAGGGTCAACAAATCACCAAGGGCTTATTCTAGTCATGTATCCTCCTCTAAGCTTTACTAGCCAATGTCAATTGAGCCATGTCTCTCCATGGAAGCAGGGCTAGGTGGTCAGGCATCGGGTCCTATGAACATGTCTCATGACTCATGTTGTGGCTCACATTCTGCATCAGCGGACATGAGCCATGGCAGACGTGAGCCATCGTAAGACAATGTCTCATGCGTATGGGTCACATTCTGCATCAGCGGACATGAGCCATGGCAGCCGTGAATCATGGCGAGCCATCGTGAGACAATGTCTTACGCCATGGCTCATTTTCTGCATCAGCGGACATGAGACATGATGGAATCATGGACCACCGTGGCTCACGATCCTATCTTTTGTTCATGGCTCACGACTCAAGGCTCACATTCTGCTTCCCGCCCCTGATAGCACCACATATTTATTGAAGATAATAGCTGAACATATGAAAGTTTGTCACTCGAAAAGGCAAGTCTGTGTTTTCTCCACCAATTTCAAAAGTAAGCACATATTTGGAATTGTTATATGTGAATTGTGAACAAAATACTCAAATGTTCAAATCTCAACAGTTCAGCTTCTACAAAGCACAATGCACATTTCTGGAGAAAAAAGGTTTCTACCCAAAAATGATGTTTCAAATGATGTTAGTCTGGCACTCGATGCACCCCTCTCTATATATATATATGACTTGAAAACCCAGTAAATAACGAATGGCGCGAAAAAGACAAAAGTGAACAGTGTGGCACAGAAGAAAACTCGAAAGAAGGCTATCAAGTTATCAAGGCATTTAGTGAAAAGCCTTTAATGATTTCAATTTGACAAAATGACAAAATCAGGGAAAACCCATCATTTTGTCGCAAAAAGAATTGTCCTGCACACAACACCAACATAAATTTCGATCTACATTGACTGGTGATACACTTATACATCCATGAAATTTAATTTGTTTGACACAAAACTTTAAGACAATATAGTGGACATTTTGGAGCATCTGCAGATAAACTTTTGTACACAAATATTTTTGTAGATCTTGAGATAAAAATTATTAAAACAACTCGTGGAAATTTAGTCCCTCCACGGTAAGACTACCCGTAATAATAACAAGAGTCTTGAGTTCCATTTATTGCTGTGTACACACATTGACTTGAAGATGCAAGAACTTAAGAATCATTGTTTCATTTTATCATCTTCCTTGGACGAGAGGGTTGACAGAATCACTGCACGGTGAGACTGAACATTGAAAAGAGACGATGCGGCCAAGTGAGATGGGGTCTAGGGTAGCAGAGGCAGAGCTCAGGTCATATTTATGGTATCAGCATCTAGCATTTTCTGCACGGCTTCCAGGAAGGCCCGTCGCTTCTCGTTTGCGGCCCAGGCAGGAAGGCACATCAACCATGCCACCACCCGCCTCGGCCAGAATTTATGCGTGCTCATCACTCCAGCACCCATTTCAGCAAAGTGGTGGAGGCCCCGGAGGTTTGAGTGAAGGAAATGGAAGAAAATTGGGTGTCCGTGCCAGGCTTCCTGTTCCTTGGGGGAGGGGACAGTGAGAGGAGAGGAGCGGGTGAGGCAGATGCGGAAACATTTGTGGATTAGGAGGAGGTCTGCAGCGATTCCTTTTTTCTCATTTTTAGACTCTCCAGCCCCAGCATATATATATATATTTAATTTTTGACCGCGACGCGGGCCCGAAGGGATACCTGCACATATATATGTGTAGGTATCCCTTCGAGCCCGCTTCGCGGTCAAAAATTTAATGATGTTAAGGATTTGTTAATGACGACATGTATCCCGTACTATGGTTGGTACAAGCAGAAAAGAAACTAGTTTGTTCCGTCAGAATAGGAAAAGACCGCGAATATATTTGGTTTAGTCAATATATTCATTCTGAGAGTAAATAAATTTTAGGCGGCGGGAATTCCTTTGATTAGGGTTAAGTCTAGTTGGTATTTCAGTAATTCTCAGAAATTGGTCTATTCACGTAGGATTCTTAGACGAAATTGTGTGCTATACAGATAATTACTGAAATTGTGAATCTTCGCTTCAGTGTTTTTTTTCTCTTAGCTGGTCTCTGTTTAATGCTTTACTATAAAAATAAATTCATCTTATCATGAAAATAGCTTGGGCTTTACGGTGATGAAATTAAGTTTAAAACCCTTATCAAGAATTATCTTTACTAAATTTTGAACTTGACTACAGAGCTAAGAGAGCCCAGAAAATTTGGCCGCCTTAGGTTGATATTTCAGATAGTACCAAAAATAAACAGTAAAAAACTGACTAGCAATGAAAAATTTTTAAGAATCTGCCCAGTTTTTTGGGTTTTTGCTACACTCATTAATTTTGTATGATAGAAATTTTAATGCAGATAATTTTTGCAAAATAATTGAAGTATTTTAAGCTTTACTTAAATCTCCCTTAAATTAACTGTACAACAAATTTTTGAAAATTGAAAATGAAAATTTTCTGGGCTCTCTTAGCTCTGTAGTCAAGTTCAAAATTTAGTAAAGATAATTCTTGATAAGGGTTTTAAACTTAATTTCATCACCGTAAAGCCCAAGCTAGTTTCATGATAAAATGAATCAAAAAAATTTCAACACCTCGATGCCCAAGCTATTTTGATAGTAAAGCATTAAACAGAGACCAGCTAAGAGACAAAAAAACTGAAGCGAAGATTCACCATTTCAGTAATTCCCACCCCCACACCCCCCAACAAACACCTCAACAAACCAACTATATTTTAGCTCTCCTCCCTCCTAGCCCCTCTTGCCCTCTTCTCTTTTCTTTCGTCTCCCGTCCAGTTGCTTCTCTACCTTCTCATCCATGGTTAATTTTCTTAGTTCTTGCTTCTTCCAGTCCATGTGTGTACAGGCAGCATAGCATGGACTCAGACTCTCGTTATCATTTCGGTCACTCTTACCGTGGAGGGTTAATTTCCTAGTTGTTTATAATTTTTTACCTCAGCTCTACACCATATTTGTGTATAATTTTATTGTATGTCTAATTCATATATTGTTAAGTTTTGTGTCATTATTTTGGTGTATAGTGTATCCCAGTCATGTAGTCATTTATTTTGGTGTTGTGTGCGGCACATTCTTTTACGCAAATCTGGTTTTCCTGATTTTGTCATTTTGCCAACTTGTTATCATTAAGGCTTTTCTATCTTGATATTGTGGCTTTTTTAGTTTTTTTGTGCCTTTTTTTGTTTTTTGTGTATTGTTATTTATGGGTTTTTGTTATATGTATATATATATATATATATATATATAGAGGGGTGTGAGTGCTGATATTTTGATTTTTTGGGTAGACTTTTTTAGATGTGTTGTGTTTGTAGAGTGTTTTGGTTTGATTTGGTATTTTGTTCATTCATATAATTCATATGTGTTATTTTGTTGGTGGGAAGTTGCTTTTGAGTGATTTTATGTTGTATTATTTTATATGTGGTGTATGGGGGGGAGGATGTGAGCTTGAGTGTGAGCATGAGTGGGTGTGGCGGTGGTCATGTTCTTGTCTCTGTCGTGTGGATGGCTGGGTAGTCGTCTCTATGGCTCGCTGTTCGGCTCTGGCTTGTCGTGTGGTGTGCCATAGTTGTTTAGTGGCTCGTCTCTGGCTTGTCGTGTGGTGTGGCCAGGTGGGGTGTCATAGGCCGATGCTGCCCTAGCCTCTTCAGGGGGCTTTGGTAGTAAGTTAGGGGGTAATGTAGATAGCCTTGGTGTTGTTAGTCTGTTAGTTTTTTATGTGTTTATGTGCTTTTGGTATTATTATTTCTGGTTATATTATTTTCTCATGGCGCGATTTTTTTTATGGCTTGCTTTTTTCTTATAGCCCAGTGCCAAGGAACGGTGTTGAAAAATCTTTGCTTTTGACAGATGGAAGGCTTGCTAAAAATCAGATGTCTCATTGAGCTGACTCCATTTCCGCTGAATGTATTGACGAACTGCTCCAGGAGGTCTCAAATAAAAAAAGCAAGCATTACACCTCATAATAAAATTTTGCCATCTTCATTTTCATCTCCAGCAATCTCTTCCTCTTCAAAAATACACATGGCACCCATTCCATCGAAGGGATTCAAGGGAACCATTTTGGGTAAAGACCAAACTATTGCTTGCAAGATAAGTCCACCTAGCCTCTAGAGTCCTTGCTTTTCAGGCACCAATCCCGCATGCATAAGTTATTTTATGAAATAAACAGCCATTTGTATCCTTTGATCATCATTTCATCATTGGATTACTCGAGAATCATCAGATAATCATGGCCAATCATGTCTATCACCATGGCAAATATTGTCCATCATTTCAGAATCAGGCGTTTCCCACGGTAAGCCACCGTTTGCCACAGACTGAGACATCCAATGGGACAGCAAATCAAGGCTCTGACTTCTGCACCAGTCATCAAAACGACTCAGCAAAAGCAGGATTAAAAAAAGGTGAAAATACTACAACAAACCGTGAATAAGTGCCTCACTTGTAGTAAAGGCAAACCGAAAAAAAGTTAGGGCTACATAAAATGACAGTAAAAGCAGCATTAAATAAGAAAATACTCTGTCAAAGCAAACATTGAAGCAGAGAAAAATGGGAAGCCTACATAAAATGAGTCAGTAAAAGCAGTCAGCTGCATGATAGCACCATCCACTACGTCAACAAGTTGGACATCAGAATCATCGACTTCAAGGACTCCAATGAGTTTGAGTGCTATGGTCAAGGAACCATCGCAGGTGGCTCAGAGGAGTTCTGCAAGAAGAACAAGTGCAACAAAGAGCCCACCAAGATCTGCTACTTCAAACAGAATGAAGCAGCATTTCTAAAGACTGATGGAGATGACGTGGAAATTAAGGAACAGTAAAGAAGCTGTACTACGACAGCAATACAACCACGATGCCCATCCTGCGCCATAATCTGCACCAAAGGACGTAATTACAACTCAGCCAAAACGTTGAATATGTGGAGGTCTGTGCAGAGCCCTACTGACTCAGCTTCCACCTACCAAAGGTCCACCTTCACATTCAACTGCCAAAAGAAACAGTCCTCAAACCATTCCTTGCCTCAGTAAACGTTTGGTCAAATGGATACCTCATCAAAGACTTTGCAGAACTGTGCCCAGCAAGCCCTTTCTGTGAAATGCTGGAATGCCCATTTTCCTTGCATTTTCCCTGGAATGCCTAGCAGCAGCCCCAACAGTCGCACCAAGCACCTGCTCCTACAGCTCTGCATTGCCACCCTCCACCCTAACCATCCAGGTTCCCTCCATATCTCCCCTTTGCTCCCTTCTAACCTTCGTCATCTGGCAAGTGTTTAAAGCAGAGCAAGAAAAATGATCGGAATGGAAAGTATAGCATCGAAAGCAATGAGCAGTGAAGATCAGTGAGCAGTTGGGCATGCCGAACAGCAGCTCCAAGGCCAACGCCAGCCCGGAGCGCTGCAACGAGCACAAGCCCACCCACCTCCACGTTGGCTCCTCCCCCACCGCCACCAAGGTTCCTTCCTTCTACTTTTCACACCTTCCAGCCCAGCCTGCTTTTCCGGGCATGAATTAAGTGTAAGAGCAAAAGAGAGTAGGAGAAGTGACTGATGTGAAGGTTAAGGGTAGAGACGATGAACAAGTCAGCAAGTTAGCCGAACAGCAGCGCCAGGGCCAACGCCAGCTTCTGGGACCGCGACGAGCATCAGCCCATACAGCCCAGCGGCGTTGCCCTCTACCCCATCGGCCCAGGTTTCCCTGGCCCACTCTTTCTCCCTTCCACTTCCCTACTCCCACCAAAAACCCTAAACACCTCTTCTCCTCGAAGCCGAGGCAAACAAACAAAAACGAAGGGGGAAAGAGGGAGACGGGCGCCCAGAAAAGCAAGGGGGAAGGGCCAGCAGCCAAACCCCAGCCGCAGCAACCCACACCTAATCAGCAATGCCGCCCTCCCGGTTGCCTGCCCAGGTTCCTCCCTCCCTTCCTTTTGCTCCCTTCTACCCCTGCTTTTAGCGGAGGCTTGCGCGGAGAGAGAAGAGTGGGGACAGGAAAGCAAAGGGCAGAGTACAGAATGTAGAGTGCCGAGCTGCTGCGCGCCAACATGTCGCAAACCCCTGCTGTCGATCTTTTTGCACCCTCACCACCACCCAATCCACATATGGCAGAGGTACCTTTCCTTTCCCTTTTACTTCACCCATGCTACTTATGTGCCTCCTCCTTGCACTCAATTCTTGCTTGCGGCTAACGTGCCGTGAGTAAAAAGAGAAAACACAGTGAAAAAGATGAAAGAGGGATTGGTGCAATGGCGGCCGATTGGGGTAGTCCACGACGCCCCGAAAAGGGGCGGGCATGATCCAGGCTTTGAGACCAGCCCGCCGCCACCATGCACACCACCCACCTACTTTCAGACCTTCTCTCTACACCGGCACTAACAACAGTCCAGCGAAAACTTCCCTCTTCTATCCTTCTTTCACTCTGTCCCCACTTGCAACCATCGTTTTGCGGGCCAAGGGCGTAACGCAGTGAAAGAGGTGGGGAGGAAGAATAGCAATCAGCCGGTGCATGGCCTAAAAGAGTAGGAGCGGGAGTAAGGCATAGAAAGTATCTCAACGCGACCGCAATCCTATGTATTTTTACGCTGTCACCTTCAACAGTCCACTCAACATCTGTCGCCCTTTCCTTTACTTTTCGACCCTGTCCTCTTCTTTTAGCGGAGACCGATAGGAGCTGGAAAAAGGAGGATTAAACGTGAAAGTTGAATAAATAGGCCGAGCTTCTTGGTGAGCATGATGAAGGTCGGCTAAGCACCTGCCTCCACCCACAGGGCCACAACCGGCGGGGCCCCGCTTTGACGCCCTCAATTCCCTTCGCCCAGATGCGCGCCACCACCGGCGCTATTGGCAGCACTCAGGTCCCCCTTTCTCGCCGCTTGCCTGACCCGGTCAAACTAGTCCACTTCGGCCAGCTACTGGTGCATGGGTAATCCCCTGACCTGCACCTCCTGCCGCAGAGTCTCTGGCCCGCGCCGTTTTTTTTTTTTTTTTTTTTTTATTTATTGCCGTCCTTCATTTGGGCCCCAAAGGTTCCCTGCCTCCTCACACAACGACTGCGCGGGCCTGGACGGCTACGGCAGCGGCGACATCAGCTTGAAAAGGGCCACTTCCTCCTATTGCATCATCATCCAAGATGGCCGCCTATCCTCCAGTCTTGCCTCCGACGTCGAGGGCGAAGTGTAGCAAGGCCTGCCTGGGCGGGGCGGACGGGGTCCATGCGAAGCAGAGGATCACCTGCGGCAACTGCGCCCAGCACTTCTGCATCGCCCACCTGGACGCTTGCTTCAACCCACCGGGCTCTGCCTCTAGCGCTATTTGGGACAAGATGGCTGAGCATTGCGAGGGAGGAACGAAGGTGACGGGATGCTGGATCCTGTGCCCAGGCTGCCAGGAGGCAACGGCGGGGGCGGGTGTGCGGGCGATGGTGGAGCAGATGCTTGACGACGGCGTCGTCGAGCTGGATGGGGACCGAGTGCAGTTCGTCTACGCCCCTCACCCACTACGGCCAGCGCCAGCTAACCCTCAGCTAGCCCCTCCTCCAGCACCTCAGGCCCCACAGGGCGGAGTGCAGGGAGATGCGATGACCCAGCTATTGGCCATGATGCAACAGCAGCTTAAGGCTTCGGCGGACCGGGAGGAGCGGCTGATGGCGGAGCTGGCTCGTTTGGCACGCCCACAGGCGCCGGGAGCAGGGGGGCTGGGGGCCCAGCCACTTCCGGGCCAGACGCCGACGGCCCTGCCCAAGCTCAAGGCTGAGTTCCCCGTCTTCGACGGCTCCGACCCAGCAGGCTATGGCCAGTTCCGTAACTGGATCCGGAATCGGTTGGAGGCGAACACGGCGCTGCGGGAGGAGGACAAGTTCGCCTACCTCCTGAACAACCTGGACGGGAAAGCGTTGGCCAAGGTGGCCCCGCTGGACCGCCACACCCCGGGGGCCTTCAAGGACGCCGTCGCAGCCCTGGACGACAACTACAATCGCACCGACCTCATCAAGGCAGACCTCTTTCGCCGGCTGGCTGCGATGGGCTCAGTTTCAGCGGAGGATCTGGAAGAGCTGGAGGCCTTCACAGATGAGCTTCGGCTGATCAGCTCGCGGTTGGAGGCCCTGGGCGTGGCGGAGGAGGCGATGGACACGCACTCCTACGGGCTGCTCGCAAAGCTTCCCGCCCCTCTCGTCAAGGACATTCAGCAGAGCCGCATCAGAGCCGGGAAGGTGGCGGTGCCGGGGATGAAAGAGCTGGTCCAGGTGCTGGCAGGGGAGCTGAAGCTGCTTCGGGGCCTGGAGGGCGCGGAGGGCTCAGACGGGGCCTACACGACCAGTTTCTTCATGGGTAGCCGCCGGGAGGCGGGGGGGACGAAACGGCTGGATCACCGGGACGCTCCCATAGCCCACAAGCCTAAAGGGTCAGAGCCCCCCTCAGGTGGAAGCCGGGGGAAGCACTGTGCCTTCTGCGGAGGCACACACTGGGCCCAGCACTGCCAGGTGCTCAAGACGCCGGCAGAGCGGAAGTCAGCAGCTACTGAGAAGGGCCTGTGCTATCTCTGCCTGGGAGACCATCCAGGTGGAGTGCGAGCCTGTCAGGCGCCGGGAGGAGGCTGTCGGGTGGATGGGTGCACGGCACGGCATCACACCGCCCTGCACCGGAAGCAGCGGGAGAAGCGGGTGAGATGGGCCCCGCAGGGCCAGGCGGCGGCGGGGGAGCAGACGCTCAACACCATCACCTCATTCGACGCCACCGCTCTCAACACCACCTCTCAGCCAGGCCTCCCCACCTCTCTTCTGGCAACTTTCGAGGCCCACCTGGCTCATCCACGCCGGGTGCAGTCAACGCAGGTGTTCGTGCTGATGGACAGTGGAGCTACGTTCAGCTGGGTACGGGAGGACATCGCCCGCCAGCTGGGGCTCAAGGCCCTCCCTCCGGAGAGGATCTCGGTGGCCTATGCAGGGAGGCAGGAGAAAGAGGCGATGGTGGTGCGTCCGGTGGAGGTGGACGTGCTGGGCCGCGACGGGAGCCGGCTCCAGTTCAAGGCCTACCAGGCCTCCATCCTCTGTCCCGACCTCATGGTGGGCGGCTTCTGCATCAAGCCCTCCATCCTACAGCCCATCGCCCACGCTCAGTTCGGCATCGCCAACGTTCCGCCTTCTAAGGTCCAGTCCAGGACGGTGGGGGTGGTGTTGGGGCTAAACGTGTACGAGAAGATCTTGGGGCCCAGTTGCAAGAGCACGCGGCTGACGGGGAGTCTGAGCGCCTTCCACACGGCCTACGGGGCGGTGCTGCGGGGCTGTCTGGAGACGGGGGAGACGAGTGGGAGCGACGGGACACTGGCCGTGTCCAACTCCTTCCACCTCATCTGCGGCGCCATCACTCAGCCAGCCACCCTGCGCGATTACCTTCACTCTCAATCCTCCCTGGACACCCTAGGCTTTGCGGAGCAGGCGGGGAGTCTGGAGACTTGGGGGGACGTGAAGACGGCCAAGCTCCAGGAGCAGATCTTCAGGGACGAGTCCGGCGCCTTCCACGTGCCGCTCCCCTTCAAGGACTCTGCCCCAACACTGGCCTCCAACTTTCAACAAGCTTTTCAAAGGGCTAAGAAGCAGGATGCGCGGTTCACGGAGGTGCAGCGACGGGAGTACTACGGGGAGTTCCGGGCCCAGGCCGAGGAGGGCTTCATCGTGCCTGTGGAGGGCCGACCCCCAGACGGACATCTGCTTCACCACCTGGCCCACTTCCGGGCCCCGGGGCCCAAGTGCAGACCTGTGGTGGACGCGGCCAGCCGCTGCGGACACCCACCGCGATGCCTCAACGATCTGATCGAAACAGGGCCAAGTCTCCTTTCCAGTCTGATGGCAGTCCAGCTCCAGTTGCGGGGAAGTCAGTGGGCGCTGGCAGCGGACGTGAGGAAAGCATTCTACGCGATGCGGGTCTGGGAGGAGCACCAGGACGCGCTGCGGATCGTGCTGCCGGCGGACTGGGGGAAGCCGCTGGAGGAGAACAACTTCCAGGTGTGGAAGTACGTGCGCGTCATCATGGGCTGCAACGCCTCCCCGTGGCTGCTTCAAGCCTGTCTGCGTCGACTGTGCTCTGACGCCATTGAGCAGGACACTCTCAGCGGACTGACGGAGGAGGAGGTGAGGGCGGTGCCTGGGGCGACCTACGCGGACAACCTCGTGCTGGGCTTCGGGGTGGAGGAGGACGGCGGGCGGCTGGCAGTCGGGCTCCGCGCCCTCTTCCAGTCTGGAGGCTTCAATCTACGCTCTTTCGGTTCCAACGCCCCTTCAGTCAAGCACTCACTGCCGGAGGAGGCCTGTGCGGAGGAGGAGCAGTTCAAGAATCTGGGGATCGTGTGGCACCTTCCGACGGACACGGTGAGCGTGCCCCCGCCGGACTACGGGCCGCCGGTGGAGGGGATGACGGTGCGGCAGCTGGCGAGCGCCGTGGCCAAGCTCTACGACCCCACAGGCTTCTTCACACCCCTCACCCTCGCTGGGAAGCTGCTCATGCAGAGGGCTCATCGAGAAGGAAAGGAGTGGGGAGATAAGGTGGGCAAAGAGGTGGAGGCGGGGTGGACGGAGCTGCGAGCGGACCTGGAGGGTGCCTCGGGGCTGCGCTTCCCGCGCTGGGGGCGGGGGCCGAGGGACACGGCCGGCCTCATCATCACCTCCGATGCCAGCGACAGCTCCTACGGCTACGCGATCTACGCTTCCTACCCGCCCTCCTGCAATCTCCTACTGGCCAGGACAAGGCTGGTGCCGTCGGAGAAGAAAGGGCTCATCATCTCTACGCCGAGGAGCGAGCTGTGGGCGGCGGAGTATGCGGCGCGGGCGGCCAAGTTCATCACTGAGCAGCTGGGGCCGTTCAAGTTCACCGTGCACCTGATCGACTCTCAGGTCGTTCTGGCCTGGCTCAAGTCTGGAGAAGCACACAGGGCCTACGAGACGAGGCGAGTCCAGGCAGTGCTGGAGACGAGTCCGACGGCGGACTTTCGCTGGATACGGTCGGAGGACAACCCGGCCGACTGGGCGACGAAGCCTAGAGGGCTGGAGGAGATGGAGAAAGGGGGCTTCTTCTGGAAGGGCCCCGCCTACTTTGCCCAGCCACTGGAGAAGTGGCCAGAGCCTGCGACTGGAGAGCCGGGAACGCTCCCAGTGGGCGGGAAGATGGAGATGGAGTCGGGAGCGGTGCGAGCTGCAGCGGCCCTGGTCTCCCCGGCCACGGCCGGGATCAACAGCGTGCCACGACAGGTGCTTCCCGGTCCGGAGTCTACACAGGGCAAGCTGGTCTCCACTCTCACCGACAGTACCCTCACGGAGGATGCGCTGTGCGGCGGTGCGGCGGCGGCAGCTGAGGCCTCGGACAGGCTCAGCCCCTGCCCCGACACCTCCCTCAGCAAGGCGGCGCCAGGAGCGGATGGGACTGCAGTGGCCCTGGTCCTCCCAGCCACGGCAGGAGTCAACAGCGTGCCACGACAGGCGCTCTCCTGCCCGAGGTCTACACAGGGCAAGCTGGTTCCCACCCTCTCTGGTCCTGCAGAGCCAGCGGGGGCTGAGGCGGTGCTGGGGGCTGTGGGGCGGGTCTCCCCGGCCACGGCCGGGATCAACAGCGTGCCACGACAGGCGCTTCCCGGCCAGGAGTCTACACCAACCTGCAGCACCCTACACCCATCAGACCCCGACCTGGCAGAGGTAGGAGAGGCAGGAGGTCCGGGTATGGTCTCCCAGGGCAGGTTCAACAGCGTGCCACGACAGGCGCTACCCCCTCTGGAGTCTACGCCTACCCCAACCTCTCTGCTCTCCAAGGCCTCCTACTCGACTGGATCGTCGGGAACGCTCCCAGGCCCCAAGGATGGAGGGCTGTTGGGAATGCTGGAGGTGGACGGGCACTCGAAGCTGCGGAAGCTGCTGGGAGTGGGCGCGTGCATGATGCGCCTGTGCGGCAACGGGAAGCGCGGGGCGATCACCTGGCTGGAGCGGATGGACATCCTGAAGCAGCTCATCAAGGATCAACAGCTCTCTTCCTATCCCCGCCTCATCGCATTTCTCCAGGACCCAGAGGTGAACAAGAAGAAGGTGGAGTGGAAGGCGGAGTTGAACCAGCAGAAGCAACTGGGGGCCTGGCTGGACCCGGAGGGCTACGTGCGCGTGGGCGGCCGCTTCAAGCACGCCGAGGGCACGGAGGCCCCGCTGCTACTCGCCAAACGCCACCACCTCAATCACCTCCTCATCCTACACACTCATCAGTCTCATGGCCACGCACCAGTCAACGCAACACTGGGCATCGTGCGGGAGAAGTACTGGATACCGGGCGGCTACAAGGCGGCGCTGGGGGCGGTGAAGGCCTGCCAGGCCTGCAGGCTGGCCAAGGGAGCGGCAGCGGGGAGGCCGGGGCACGGCCAGCTGCCGGCGGAGCGCCTGGACGTGGGCTCCGGACCCTTCAGCTCCGTCCTCATGGACCAGGCCGGTCCATTCACCATCCTATCGGAGGGCAAGGCAGTGAAACGATGGGTGCTGGTGATAAACTGTGCGACGACACGGGCGGTGCACTACGAGCTCCTCTTCGACTACAGCGCGGCGGCGGTCTGCAGCGCGCTGGAACGGTTCTGGTGTCGGCGGGGGCTCACTCGGCTCAAGATCTGGTGCGACAACGCCACAGCCTTCACGGCGGCGGACAAGCGGCTGGGGCCCTACTTGCGGGGGCAGGCCAAGTTCGCAGGGGAGAAGCCGGTGGAGTTCTGCTTCCTTCCAATCCGGGCACCATGGGCAAACGGGGCTTCGGAAAGGCACGTTGGGCTCCTGAAGGAGTGCCTGAAACCACAGCTCTGGCACAAGACGGTCTCCCAGGACGACTTCCTCACCATCCTGGCCAGGGTGGAGAGCTGCGTGAACATGCGGCCGCTCTGCCCACTCACCGAGGACCCCACGGACTTCAGTCCACTCCGCCCCTGCGACTTCCTGGTGCAGCGGTGCTTCGAGGAGCCCGGCAAGGAGCTGGAGGCCCAGCGTCTGCGGACGGGGCTGGGGAAGCGGGACAGGGTGGTCCTGGAGCTCTGCCAGCGCTGGCAGTCCGAGTACCTGAGCTACCTCCGGCGAGTGCACCTGGCAGCGGCAGCGAGGGCGAAGAAGAGCCCGGTGGACTGGCTGCCGGTGGGGAGCGCGGGGCTTCTAAAGGAGGCGGTGCCCAGGCAGCAGTGGAAGCTGGTGCAAGTGGTGCGGCGCTTGCCCGACGCCGCCGGGATCGTCCGCTACGTGGAGATCACCGACGCCAAGGGACGCCACATCGTCCGCTCCATCTCGCATGTGGTGCCGCTAGAGGCTTCTCTGGAAGAGAACCTTTATGCACCACCTGCTTCCGGTGGTCCTCTCAGCCTTCCAGAACAACATGGCCCTGGGGCGGAATTGCAGCCAAAGCGGTTGGGTCGCCGGAAACGCTCCAAGTCCAAGTCCAAGTCTACGAAAGCGTCTGTGGAGGACTCTGGGGCTACGGCTCCAGATACTCCACTGCGAAACGGTGTTCCTGGTGATGGTGGAGAAGCGAATGGGGTGCGGGGTGTCGATCCAGGTCCAGCTGGAGTGCGGCCTGGGGAGCAGCTTACAGCGCGTGGCCTGCGAGCCCAACGGCGTCTGCAGCGTCACTCCTAACCCACTCTCCCTTCCCATCTTCCAATTCATTTTTCCTTTTCTCTCCTGGCCAGAGCAGGGACCCTGAGATAGTGAGTCAGTGTCTTTCAGCGCAGTCTAGTAGCCCATGCCCGAGTCTTTCAGAGAGGGGCAGCAGGGAGTGGGCTGGCTTTGCACCGTGCCAGTTGACTGCCGAAGGCGAAAGCTAGTAGGTGGTGAAGACCCCAGAAACTGTCCACAGGGACTGGCCCGCCTGCCTCTCTCGCTCTCTCCCCTCGCTCACTTTGGCCTTCCGTTCAATTTGTTCAATTTGTTCCAGTTGGATTCTGTGTTAGCGGCATTTTCAGCTACGAGTTTGAGACCGTGATCTCTGGGCATTGCTTTACGCGGTGAATTGCTGTCTTTGTTTCTATGTTCTAGTTCCGGGTAGGCAGGCAGGTATAGTTGCTCTAGCTGTTTTATGCTGTTGCAAATTGCTGTTTTATGCCTTAGCACAGCTGTTTAGCTTTGAGACTCCTTCCCGGGGGAGTATCTGCGCAGCCAAATATGCGCATTCCGTGACTTTGGTAGCCGAGGCTGGAGTTCATCAGTAAAAGAGGAGCAAGAAACAAATAGCGGTCGTGGAGGCGGTCAGCTGCTGGAACATGGCCAACGACACCAACCACGGCCTGCCCGCCTTCTGCTACTACAAGCGCAGCCCCAACACCTTCGGCGTCTGTGCCAGCGGCACCATCCCCAAGCCCAGGTCCAAAGGTACCCTTTCCTTCTCCTTCTCCCACGGCACCTTTGCATACCTCAGCCTAAGAGTAGGAGTGAGTGTGCGGAGAAGGGCGGGATGTTTTAGCTAGGCGGGAGAGAGCAGTATCTCTAGCTTTAAAAAGTCCACTGCATTTGCCATCAGTTGGACCACTTTTCCTATTACCTACTGGGAATTCTGCAAAACTTTCCTGCGCTTTTATGCTCCCAAACCCTCCCACAACTCCCTTCCATTATTTACCCCCTCCCCAACCTTTCAATTACCCTTTCCTGCCCAGTTAGATAAGCCACCGTTACTGAAGAACCAGGAGGAGCAACTGTAAGCAGGGTTTTGGGTGAGCCTCGTTCAAAGCCTCGGCTCAATCCCCAGCCATTCTTTGGACCAGTGACTGCATTTGCCCTTCCTTGCCAACAGCAGTCAGCGCAACTCCGGCATCTGCAACTGCTCCATCAATCTCCTCGCCCCCCCCCCTCATTCCCTCTCTCCCCATGCGTTGGCCGCCTTTCCTCACTTTGTGTCACCACCTCTCCTCAACTTCATCCCAGGAGGCTAGTAGAGCAAGTGGGCCTGCCAGGCGCCAACGCAAGCAGTAGCACACGGCCACCATGTAGGGCTAAGTTGGGAGGGAAGTAGGAGTGAAAGAGTTGTGATCGGAGTAGGCAAGGTAGGAAGGAACACTGCAGTGGTCCAGATGAGCAAATAATACGAGTGCGCGGTCAGCGGCAACTCCATCCAATTCAGACTGTTTGCTACCCCGCGAGCCTTTCCCCTGAACCGGGAAGTTCCTGCCGGCTACTGGGGCATAGGCGACTCTCTGGCCTACGCCTCCTGCCACAAGTCCGTGGCCCGCGCCTTCTACAACTCCAACGGCTGCCCCAGATTGCCGCCCTTCATTCGAACCTCAAAGGTTCTTTGCCAGCCCAGCAATCTCTGTTACCTCCCTTTTCCTCCTTTTCTCTCCTTCATTCAACAGCCCTCCTAAGTCCAACAGCAGAAGCCCTAGACAGAATAAAGTGTGTAATTTTGAATATGGCATTGTGGAGGGACATAGAAACAATCGAGGCATTAGCCATGAGCTGCAGGCGTGGGATCAGCCATGAACATGTCTGCCGCAGCCGTAAATCCAATGCTCCCCTTGGCCAACACGCCTATGCCTCTATACTCCCCTCAAGCCTACCAATTCGCCCAGGTCCGCCAAAGCCTTGCTTCCTCATGTTCCGCTGACTCTCAAGAGTGGTGCAAAGCGAAAGCCATGAGGCAGAGACGAATGTGAGCAGTACAGGTACAGGCGGATGGTCACCATCCCCTGGGGGTGACCAGCGGTTGGTGCATGGAGAACTGCCGAGACGGCGTCCGCCACCTCGGGCCGGGCGCCTGTGTCCCCTGCGACTTGATCGGCTGCTCTACCCCACCGCCCAGGGCCAAGGTACCCCCTCCTTACCTCTGCCCCGCCTTTTGCCGCCAACATACCTCCCCTCCTAAGCCTGTTTGTTTACAAGCTGCTCTCTCTACGCCCAGACTTTTTGTGTCAGACGCCCAACATCAGTCCGTATGCTAACTTGACTCGCAGATGTTTCATATTAGCTGAGGTGGATCTAAAGCCAGAAGGGAAATACGAGTGTAGGCTCGACAAAAGAGTGCGAGGTTGAACAATAGGTCGGTGATTAGGCTGGCAGAGGGTGCTGCTGCATCATAGATGCCAGAGTTAGTTCCCCTCCACAATCTCCCCTGATCACTTGCACCACTATCCTCCCCTCAATCCGTTCGGAATGGCTCTTAACCTTCTTCAATTCACCTCTAGACTTAAGTAAGCAGACTAGGGTGAGTCGGTAGCAAGGAATGAGTGCAGTCCAGTGGTAGAAGTTTGGCGTCTGTCTGCCTGGCCACGTGTCTAGGTTCCTCCGTACTACCCCATGGCACACCTTCCTCCCCTGACAGCCTGGCCAACTTCTGGCTTCGGCGGCCTGGCCAACAGTCCACCAACTTTATTGCTCACCGTAAGCCCGGACAGGCTTTTCAGCCTCCACGCTGCCCCATGGCCATTTGGAAGGCCGCTTGCTTTTGTCCCACTAAGCAACACCATTTCAATCCCTTCTCCCATCGTCCAGGGCCTCCACTCTGACAAATAGACCATCGCCTCCCCCGCATTTCGACTATCATATCTGTGCTTCCTAGACGGCTTCTCCCCACCCCAATTTTAGAGCCCCCCCCCCCCCTCGTCCCCATTCTCAGCCATTTTTGGCAGTGTGAGTTTTACGTTTCGTGTTTTCATTTTGTTCAGTTCGGCTCTATTGAGCAGAAGTTTTTAACGTGAAGCCTAGATTTCGTCACCAAATTAGAAAGAAAATCAGTTTAGTTTAGGAATTGGAAGTGACACTATTAGTAATTGAGAGTTTGAGAAATTTCATGAGCTACGTACATTCCCTCCAGGCTTACCTCGATTTTCAGGCTTTAGAAAACCGAAATTAGTCTCAATTTAAAATTCTGTCAAATTGGGCAAATAAAAAGCCATAATTATATAAATGAGAAAGCAAATAGTTGCTTAGCAGTGCTTTGTCTTTCAGACATTCGCTTGCTCGAAAAAGGGGGAGTAAGAGGAGCCAGAAGGTTTCTGTCTCATCCCCCTGCACTTCTATGCCGTGCTGGGCAATCAATCAGGCGTAATCCGGCAATCCTGCCGCCTGGACCAGCGTTCGTGGCACCAGCCGTCTCCTGGTGATTCCATTCAGCCCAGCTTTGGTGGCCTCTATAATGCCGTCCACCAGCAACCAGCTATGGTCGGGCAGCCAGTGCTCCGCCGCCCTGGACCTCTATTCCCCCTCCCTAACTGCATTGACTGTCCCCACTCAAGTTTCTTTCCCAAACTCCTCTCATCCCTCCCTCACTAGTACTGCTCGCTGAGGCTGGTTGGAGGGAATGAGAAAGGGAGGATTGCAAAAGTAGGCTGGTGTAGTTGAGAGGGAGTAGGATGGAGCGGAGATCAGTGAGGACAGCTCAAGCAGCGCCCACCGCGTCCTGTCCAGCGCCACCAACCACAGCGGCGACGAACAGCAGCTCATGAAGAGGAAGGACGTCGCATGGAACTGGCCTCAATGCCCCGACGTCCCTTCTTCATCCATTGCCGAAGTTTGCTTCCTTTCCCTTCACCACTATCCTTCATTGGAATCTTAAAACCCCCCGAATTTCAAAAATTGGGCAGAGCAGCGTCAGCCATACCCCTCTTAGGCTAGAAAAGTGGCCCTGTTAGGCGGGGCACGCCAGGATTCCCCCCGCTTCCCCCCGCCCTCCCAAAAGCCCTCCCTCCCAAATTAAATCCCCAGCTTTGACTTTTAGCCAATTTAGACCTTTTTAAATTGATCAGTCCAGGCCACAGCCTGCCTTTCACCATCAGGCGACAGAGCTTCTCCATTTTACTGAGCTCCTGCTGTAGAAGGAATAGGTACCGGACCTGTTTGTGTCTATAGCAGTATTTGGGTCAGTAGAAATGGGAAGGTTAACGGCATCTGGCTGCAGACTTAGGACCCAGACTGATGGGGGTGGAGGAGGGAAGTTAAATAAGGGAAGGGGATGGGGACGAGCTAAATAGATAAGTGGGAGCAATTTAGATGAGGGACGGGAGTTAAAAAGGTCAAGTTTGTAAACAATGACTGAAGCAGACTTATTATATGGGTGAAACATCATCCGAGTGGGTAGACGCCGATCACTCAAAACCTCCTCTCTCATCGTCACCTATGAGGCCTCTTCCTCCCGGAGGCTTTGCCTCTCCTAGGCCTGCACCAGCAGGAGGGTGTGGCTATTTCGCCCCCTTCTTCGCCATCTCCCCATAATTGCTCCCTTCCCTATCCCCGCCCATAAAGAGGAATGACTCTCTTGTCCGCTTGCTGCCTTCCATTTAGGGCTGTGCCTGACTTGAACCGCCTCCC